>VIEB01000295.1:297283-312714 GCA_006547085.1 Malus baccata | reverse complement strand
ATCCAAGAGGGAGAGCATTCGGCTCTCCCATGGGAAAGCATGGGCATGGGTGAAAGAAAATCAAGAGAGCTAGAGTGAAAAGTATTCTAGTGAAAAAACTCTTGGGGTAGAGTGAGGCTCTTGGGAAAATTATATGAGTGGGTGTACAAGAGATTTGGGATTGAGTTATGTCGATTTAACTCATGTGTACTTGTACTGTTATTCTCATAGTAAAGAGCAATATCTCTCCGAAGACGTAGGCAGGATTTTTGCCGAACCTCGTAAATTTCTCGGTGTCTTTATTTCTTGTATTTTATTCTGTTCAACTGAGTGTGATTTGGTGATGTTGTAATCTGAATCTAGTTTCCGCACTGATAAACAGGCCAAGGCACAACATTTCCTTTAGACAACTTTGAATTGGAGGCAATGTGAATGGTGATGCTTGATGTTCTGATTACTGTTTATGTTTTCTGTTGTGCCTTTTATAGGTCGGTTTTGTAAAGCAACCGTTGCTTTTTGTTGTTTGAAGTTCTTATGATTCGACTTCTGAGCCAAATTCTAGAACACCTTGCCTGATCGCCGTCTCAACTTAGGACATTTGATACATCAATTCTAGAACTTCCATTAATGAAACATTGGGGAATTTATATATGTATTTGCTCCAATCATTGTTTGTAGATCATATTCAATTGTCAGTGCCGTAAGTCCACATGCATGTATATGCTTTCAGGAGCATTTCCTCGTGCACATGTTGGTTTCTAGGATGTTCAGGAGGCCAAATAAACATGTTTCTAGTGTTGATTTCTAGATTTCTTATTAGCAGAGTTTGGGCTGCACTGTGGCTCCTACGTCGCGCCTCCATGCTTCTCATCTCATCGAGCAGTACAAGTCATTGTGATTGAAAATAGCTAGCCATTGTGATAAACGTGGAAAGATGATCATTATGTAAAACTTTCTGCCATAAATATTAATTAACGACAGTCTCAATTACGATTGGCAAAGATGTCGACTTATAGAACAAACACCATCATGAATCAAATAGAACAAGAATTAGTACAAATAATTCTGTTTACTGTTTTCTTATTGAATTCTTAACACATCATCATATAAGTTTTTACACCAGAAATTTCGTAATATATAGTAAATATATTAACTGTATTGATGATAGTAACGATTGTGACTTGGATATGAAGCTGGAGCTTCTATGATGAATGCGCCAACGATGATATGATCCCGGAAATAGACATAGTGTACAGCTATTGTAAAATGAACCTTCGAGTCCAATTTAGCACAGGTTCTCTAAGCCTGATCATGATAAACTGTCTAGCGCATGGGACAGCAAGTGAAACCAAAGTTGGCAAAACTGAAGTGATCACAATTATGATGAGCTTCGTGTTATCCGGTGCAATGCTGGTAACTGCAAAGTTGTACGTGCAGTAGACCGCAACGATACAGATTTGAAGCTCCAACTGCAGAGGGAAGTTGCTGGTGAGGACATTGATCATGTAAAGTGAAAGTGAAAATCCAATCGAGTTGAAAGCCACAAAGAAGACAAATGCAACTGCATTGTTAGAACCCAAGATGGACTTCCCTGCTAAGTGTGCAGCTGGTTCATTGCTCCCACTGCCAGCTCCATTATTGTTTGATCCGGAGCTGTCCTGCCAAATGCCATTCGGAGGGCTGAGTCCAACTTGAAAGGTGGCGGTAGCCACTAGTACGGAGATAACTAGTAGCGCAGTGCGGGCATCACTAGGAGAGTCTCTGCCCTTTTTGAACTTGAAGTATTCCATCAAGTTTTTTGGCTGCTGCAGCTGAAGGGTATTGGTTTCCATGGGGCAATGAGAGGGAGTATGGTTTATGTCTTGTGCTCTCGAAGCTCCGGCACCACGAAGGATCTCTTCGATTTCCCTATCACCGGCTTCACTCGGAAAGACTAGTAGAAGATCAAGAGGTGTGAGACCACCCTGGTTTACAATGTTTACTTCCAATGCGCTTGGAGTAGTTCCATTGCCAACTAACCACTCCACAACCTACGAAGATTCTCAGCTTTTTATATATATACATTTTTTTTTCAAAACAGTATTTTAAACTACTCATATTTTTAAGTACGACAGAGATTCGAACTCGAATGCAACGGAAATTATCCAAACAATGTTATGATCAATTATTCTAACCACATCTGCTTTTGTGCTATGACCAAACTTTATTGTATTTCCTTCCGTATCTTTCATCTTTTAACAATGGCTCATAATTTGTTGATAAGGTTGGATTTGGTCAAAATTTATGAAATAACTTAGTATATCTTTTTTTCTTTCAAATAACTTAGTATATCTTTAACAAATTGGTAGCATTAGTAAAATAATAAAGTCAACATTTCTAGGTTTGAATACATTTTGTTTCAAATTCGAAGGGGAGGCTAGGATTTATGAGGTAGATCTGTTGTTCAAGACAATGTGACCGCTCTTTTGTATTTAAGTTTGAATCTTTACTTCGTGGACTAAAGTAATTTAAAATAGAGAACTTTTATTTAAATCCATTTAACCTCTACACTCAACTTAAACTTCAGATGTTAATTGGCTTTTTAAGCTATTATATAATTATCATCAAGTACCAAATGAAATAACAATAAAACTAAAATTTATCAATAAACTCATACATAATAATTAAACCTTTATCATCACGCAATCTTTCACTAACGTTCTATTTGGCTTAAACCTTAAGCACTCAACAAGCTTTTTTGAAGAATGAATCGATTTATATAAGTGTTTTATTGATTTGTTTTCGATTTAATAGTTTGAGAGACGACCAAGTCGGGCCGCCCAATCTTCGTTCCATATAAATTTCTAACGCCCCAAATAATGTACATAAAAGCATCAGAAAGTGGGCAAAAAGGGTATTATCAAGCTTTTCCAACATGATAATCACAAAAAGCATGGCCATCTTTCTGTAAACCTAAATGATAAATTTATTCTCACCAATTCTTATTAACTTTGATTTCTATTAAATAATAAAGAATTGAAAGAAAAGACGACGAACCTATTGGGAGGAGAGAACATATGTTTTGATTTTGGATTTTATTTTTAAATAAGCGTAAAGATAAATTCACATATTGAATTGAGAGGATAATTTAGGTAGTAAATTAGAGTTTTAAAGAAATATTAATAGTCTAAAAATAAAATAGATGTAGAGAGTATATTGGGCGGAGAATGAGGTTAAATGAATTTTTTTCCTTAAAATATCACTTTGCCAAAGAGTCAAAGATAACCTAGTTGATCAGATTGTACTAACCTCGTGCAGTTTCTTCCAGGTTGCTAGGTGAAGAACTGAATTACCATGTTTGTCCTTCATATTCAAAACGTTCACCTTCCTCAGTTCCCTGACCAATTCAACCAACAGTTTAACCGCTTCAAACTGGCAGTTCTTAACAGCAAGATGCAAGGAAGTCTCCCCTTGTACAGTCACATCTTCGACACTTTCCGGGCAGGTCAAAACCATTTCTCCGACAACATCAGCCCTTCCCCTAGCAGCAGCACAATGAAGAGGAGTCCATCCATCTCTTCCGTTCATCCGGCAGAGTCTCGGGTCAACTCTCAGCAGCTCCCTTACAATCTCCAAGTAACCGTTGGCTGACGCGATGTGCATGGGGCCAAACCCATCCTTGTTCATTTCTAACACAAAAGCTGGTTTCAACTTCACAATCTCCTTAACGAATTCGACATGTCCGGCAAACGAAGCGACATGTAGCGGGTTCTCGGTGGATGTTAGGGCAAGGTCATGGAGTAGAAGTGGATTCTCTGCTAGCAACTGGTGCAAGAGCTGGTTATCTCCTGTTTGAGAAGCCTCAAACAGTCTGAAATCCATCCTGCCAGATTATGTTAAGCTCCTAATCGCAAAATTAGAGTGATTTATACAAATATATATATATATATATATATATATATATATATATATATATATATAGGGTAATGCTAGGAGACCAAATTTTCAACAAATGATGTCTCACCAATACAAGCACGATAATGGACACTTAATTAATAATCCAATCATCTACAACTACATCATTTGGTGTAAAAAATTTGGTTTGACTAGCATTATTTATATATATACAAGGCCAACGGTTGGAAATTAGAAACAACCTCGAAATGTTAGGTATCAGCTGCTAAATAAAATTGGGTACTGCCTTCCATTCTCACTCTTTTTCCTCAAAATTCAAATAGAAGAAGAAGAATTAGTACAAATAATTCTGTTTACTCACTATAGTACATAACAACATATTTACCACGTCCATTCCATCACGGGCATCAACAGCTCGTGGTAGAAACTATTCAATTACCACGGTCAAGTGTAGCTTGTGGTAGATAACATTAATCCACCATGGTCATATTCCGGCCCGTTGTTAAAAGTGAATAATCTACAACGGTTTTTAATCTCGTGATGGAATATCAAAACCACCACGCGATATGCTTATAGTGGTTACTTCAAATGACCACACCGCATTTTGAAAATTCACCACGCCATCGGCCCGTGGTGGATGTTTTTATGTTTTTTTTTTAATATAGTTAGAATCATTATATTACTTATTATTTATTACTCTATTGATTATTGATTGCAACAAAATATTTCTTTCATAATTTATTATTTAATTTGAAATACTACACTTTTGTTTAACTTTTAAATCCTATAACATCCAATAGTCCTAATTAAAAGTGATGCGGAGAAATTTCAATCAATAAATGACATGATTGTTACAAATAATGATAAATAAAATCTACAAAATGTGGGAGGGAGGCAAGGAGACCTCCATTGCTTTCGTGACTACCCTAAACACCCAAATTTGGTTTTGTCTTCATTGCGATTTGACCAAAACAAATAAAAAGTGATAATTACAATTAAAAAACTATGTAAACAAATAAAAAGTGATAATTACAATTAAAAAACTATGTAAAATAAAAATAGTGTTGTAGGCATAATTTACTGAACAATTATGGAGGCCATAGAGAGAGAGAGGGGTGCGGCATGGATAGAGAGAAAAAGAGAGATGTGTAATTGTGAGGTGTGTGTTATTCCACCCCATTGTGCCTTTATTTATAATAGCAGGAAGGGTAAAACATTTCCCTTTAGGATTACAACATTTAATAGGTAATCTAATCCTAATAGGAATATAAGATACATTCCCAGATTTCCTAGGATTTACACAATCACATTCCTATTCTAAATATGATTGCAACACTCCCCCTTGAGTGTGTAAATACTCAACAAACCATCGCATCAGATCTTTAGCAGATAAGGTAGAATAGTTGATGAAGTCATCGGCACAACGGGTGATATCGAGTCTCAAATTTAATTTGAAGTACGCATTTGTAAAAACTCACAAAAACCTCGCTATGGTAAAACCCAAGGAATGGGAAAAACCCATAGACTAAGGAGAAAAGTAAGAAAATATGCATAATGTCTAAAACAATCGTCAAACTGGACGAAGGTAGTGAACTCAACGGAGTATGATCATCCCAGGATGGGTGCCTCGTTAAAACCTAGTTAGGTAGCAAAAACCCAGTGGAAAAAATGCTCCTAATCGTAGGGAAAAAGAGTACATTAAGATCATGTGAGTATACTTCTAGATACTCCCCTGAGTTAGACATAACTTCTAAATAAGAGAACTACAAGCGATTCAACTCAGATAATTAGGCATACCAATTCCTCGGACAAGCTTCTGGAAGGTTGACTTCGGCAGTGACGTCGTGTAGAGGTCGGCAAGGTTGTTTGGGATTGGTTTGCATGACTTCAATCTCTTGATGCTTTGCTGATGTAGATGTAGACGCAATATGTCTTGGAGTTGACTTCGTTGATGTATCATGGTTTGGTCGGGTTGATACATGTGGCATAATCTTCATGGATCGTTGTTGGGACTCAACGATAGATGAAAAATAGCAAGTACTTCGGATATGCTCAACAAGAACTCCTAACCATGTCTCACTTGTGGCGTAGTGAAGTGAGGTGAGTCTTGGAACGATTCAAAGATTTCGCAACTAAGGTCATATCGTGGGCCTCCAAGATATTGCGATATCCCTAATGGTAAAAACATAACCATTTGGGGATTTTGCCTTATGCGGGTTTGATAAGTAACCAGCGTCAACATAACAAACAAGGTAAGCATCATTTTGAGGATCAGAGGGTTTGGATCCACTGAGATGCGTTGGGATTTGCCCATGTAATACCTTCAGGGTATGTCTTTAATACTAATTCAATGGTTGCGTGTAGGCGCGGTGCTGCATCTTTACCAAGATCAACAACGAAGGAGATGTCCTGTCTAAATACAATGAGCTAAGTACAACGAAGCGCAAAGTTGAACTTAGATAAGGAATTTCGAATTCCATAACCTCTTCAAGGGTCTCATTTGCATATAACGTGTAGACGATCAAATGTATACTCAAATGTGACACATTCGGGGTGTAGTTCGATTGGTAGACCAAAATACCGTCAGAACAATGCTTTAACTTCAGGTCAAGGCATAAGTGAGTTTTCCTAAGATCCTTCATCTCAAATTCCATCTTCAGGTGCGAGTCAGTTTTCTCAAGCTCTTCCAGAGTCTTAGTGAGATTCGTGTTTAACGACATAAACTGTAACTCTAGCAATTTGGAATAAGACTTCATAGTTTAACCCGCAAGGGCATAATTCATCCCTGACTGATCAAATAATCACTTAAGATGGGTATACCATATCTGTCGGATTGTAAGTGAACGCCTCAAACAAGTTAAGAGGGTGTTCCGTGGTTTTGGAACTATTTGAACCAATCCATGTAATTCTTCGGGAACTTACATGTCATTCTCCGTATCAATATCCCCATGGAGAAACACTAACCACATTTCATAATGCTGCTATCAATCACATGACGTTTGAGAGAAACCTTGTGCCGTAAGGTGTGCATCATATCGCACTATTTCATTCATCTCATAACGCTTCCTTTCCCATTTGTAACACAACGGAGTTACCTTGGGCAGTGTAGGAACGACAAGTCCAATACACACTTTGGTAAGGAATTTGACTTGGATTGTAACTTTAGTTGTCCAATCAGTTCTACGTTGTCATTTAATCAATAGAACACGGTTCAATATCGTTGCTTTTCATTTATGTCGGTAGCTACCATATAAGTGAAAACATCATCGATGATAATCTCATTTCAATTCCATTTTCTCATCCAAACTAGTATACTGGACCAAGAACTTCAAGTCTCGGGAGTAATCTGGATTAATCTCATGATATGGAAATGATTTGAGACAGTGATCGAGTTTAGATTCATTATTGTGCCGTGTCTTCCTCTTCTAGGGAAGTGCATCCTACGAACCGAATGATCTGTCGTGCTCCAGGCCAAGACAGATTGATTGGCTATCCGCCGGTGTACCAAACCGTCCAACAGGGGCGGCACACCCTCCAGGGATGTTGACTCGACGTCCGTTAAGTACGTCTATCCTTGCAGGCATGTTTGCAGCTGGTATATGATCTCATCACTTTAGCTAGATCAAATGAATGCGTCTGGAGCAACATTCTGAAATCTAGAATTCATCGCACTTGCTTATCACACTTGTGCGGTTTGAGGATCGAGATGAGACATAGTGGGCAACGTCCATGCAAATTCGCGCGGTTCTACAGGAACGTTGACGTTCTTATCTCCCCCTAACGGCGGGAAGACGGTCTCATTAAAGTGACAACCCACAAATGAGCGGTAAAGAGATCGCGTGTAAGGGCTTGAATAGAGCTAGTGTGAAGGAGAATCATGATCGAGAAAAGATTCCCATCCTTATTTGAGGACCCAAGGTGGTATGTTGCGGCGGCGCAACTTGGCACATGGAATGCACACCCAAATGCGTAAATACGAAAATCGTCAGGTTCGTACCCAGTAACCAACTGTAAAGTCATATAGGTTGGGTGGAAATGGGCCTCAAGGCAGACCAACATAACTGCGTACAAGGATTACATAGCCCTAGGCAGAAACTGAAAACTTGGTACGTTTACCAAAATTCGGGCGATCATTTAAATTGCGCTTTATGATCATTAGGCGAGGCTATTTGGGGTGAACATGGGAATTCGATGTTCAATTAGAAACCTAAGATACATGCAATACTTTATCGAAAACCGTCGATGTAAACACTCCGGCATTATCCAGTCTCCGGGACCTTAAGGGATAAGTAGGGTGGTTAACCCATAATCGGCCAGGAGGTTTAACAGCAATGTGTGTGGACAAACATGTGACCAGTTTGTCGATTCATCAACCAAAACCATAAGTATTTATATGGTCCGCGTTTTGGTTGGATTAGTCCACATATATTCCCTTGAATCCACTGCGAAAATGGAGTTGTTTCGTATCTTTGCTAGGAATGATTTAGAAAATCAATTTCCCTAATGAGCATGCTTGGCAAAGTGTGCTTGTAGGCACAAGATCCTTACTTCGGGTAAGGAGATGCGTTGTAGCATCATTGTTCGACCTAAGTGTCCCAAAAGGTCGTGCCAAAGCAAGTAAACTGCTCAATCACCCAGCTCTAGGCCGGCCACATGTGGTGTATTCCCAGTTGGGAGACAACCCATTGGCTCCAAATGAAAGCTTCAGGCTCAGTGTTTTTTAACTTTCCCACATTCCTACCTAATCACGTGTTTAATTGAATCGGTCACATGTATTAAGAAACATGATTCAATTAACTCATATTCGAGGACAATATCAATAAGATTATCCATAAGTAAAACATACACCAAACTTGAATCCAAGAACATGGAAAAATGTTCACAAAGTAAACCAAAGTTACTTTGGTGGATTCGGCCAACAAGGCCATTCATGTCACAATTTTGCTATTCCAACGATATTCGGTGGAGCAAAATCAATCTCACATATTGACTACTAGAATGGTACTCCTCAACAACATTGGTAGGGGCACGAACAGGTGCATAACCAATGGTCTATTCCATCAAAACGGAAGTAGATTCTGCAGGGTTAAGGTTTGGGAATATTATCCCGTATTCTTGAAGTTTTAGGTCTTGGGTGCCAAGGATCACGCGTCGGGCATGATGTCACACCTTGGCTGGCCCTGATTCTACCATATGTTTGTCAAAACAAACTCAAAATTGGATTGTGAGAGAGTATGCCATTCAGTGTATCCTTGCCGAAGCAGTGCATCACCATTTGGTAGGCTTTAACCAAACTGGGTCCATACCTTTCTCTCACGTTTGTGGTAGTAATCAGATCCGAGAATTTGATAAACTTTTGCTATCTACACTGCTGCTTCAAGGGAAAGTTAGAAACAAGGAAGGACGAGAAAAATATTCTCCGGTCAAAATTCGATAGGATTTATAAACTTCAGAATTGTATTCATGGACGTAATCATGGTTTGCTTTGGGCAATATCTTTCATGAAAAGTTATTAAAAAATTAAATAATAATAATAATAATAATAAAGCAAAACCCATATCGTCTTCCCCAAGTCTCCCGTGCCCACCTTCCCACCCCATCACCCGCAACCACTTATCTCCCCCCCCCCCCCCCCCCCCTTTTCCCCCCCCCAAAAATCGCACACCCTTCTCCCAGAACCTTCTCACCAGTGTCCTCCCCGCCACCCTCCCTAACCTCAAATACCTCGACCTCACCGGAAACAATTTCTCCGGACCAATTCCCGACTCCTTCGGTCGCTTGCAGAAAATCAAGGGTTGAAGAAACGCATCTCTCACACTCGGTCTATCATCAGGGTCGTAGAGCAGAACACAAAGCCAGCTGGTGCGGCCTCCGTCGACTCCTTCTCCGGTGGGGGTCTCTTTCGTCTCCGGTAATTTCTGCAACAATTAATTAAAATCTTTACTTACTAATCCTAATCAGTTTCTATGGTGATGATATGCACACACGCAGATCAGGATGTATGTAATTGGACCTTGCTTCCGAGAATTAATCAAAGATTTGATCTAAAATCTGAATCAATTTACTGTTTGTGATTTTTTCTTCTTAGAAATCTTAATTAAAAAGTTTTCATAATTTGTTGTTTATCGTTAGAGGGAGAGCGCGAGTAGTGTTGCAGCAGCAAAATGAAAATGGGACAAGATATGTTGCTGAAAATCCTACTAACTCTGCCTCCCAAAACTCTGATGCGATTCAAATGTGTCTCTAAATGGTGGTTCGCTCTCATCGACAATCCGGGTTTCGTGTCAAAGCACCTCTCCATCTCCACGAACAACAATCTCACCACTCTCCACGTCTTTTTGGCTTGATTAGTAGTGCAGCGGCAGCATGAAGAGGTGGAGGAGGACCCCAAGTGTAACAGCACCACTAAGAAGGAGGAGACTGAAGAAGTATTATCATTTCTTTAGTTTTGCAAAGACGATGATAATACTGATGACGAGCATGGCAATAGCTGCTCTCTTGTTGGTGTCCAGGACATCATTATTCCTCAATCTTTGATTCAAAATATCGGAGTGCTCGAACAACAATTTGGTATCGAAGGCCACTGCAATGGCATCGTTTTACTATCTGGTGAGAGTAGCCTAGTTTTATGCAATCCCGGAATTGGGGAATTCAATCGTATTCCCGATGAGCCATGCCTTCCAATATGGCCCTTGGACCAACCGGATGATTACGATGGGCAAGACCATCTCGAAACTGGTTTTGATACTGGATTTGGCTATGATCCCATGTCTAATGAGTACAAAGTTGTGACCTTTACTACTTATTTTCAAAAGGCAGATGAAGACCGCCGGACATTTCTTAGTCGGCACATAGCAGTGGTATACACCATGGGTTGTGATTTTTGGGAAGAGATCAACACAGATTCTTTAGAAACCGAAACTACTTTGTTTTGGCCTAAGCATTTCGAGATGTCCTTCAAGAGAATGTGTTATTGGCTGGGAATTGAGCAAGATAAGGAATTATTTCCATTTGATGCAGTTGAGCATCGATTCCATGCGAATGGGACATTGATCATTTCCTTTTATACAAGCCGTGAGGTATTTCACGGTATACCCTTACCATCTGAGCTCCAACAGTTTGTCCGGTCGAATCACCTCTCTTTGAAGCTTACTGTTTGGAATGAATCAGTTGCTTTTTTTGCCATTAGTGTGGACCATCGTAAATATCCTGAACCTTACGAAATGTGGGTGATGGATGATGACTTTAAGGGTGCTTGGACAAAACACTTGACTATTGAGGGCACAGATGATCAGATACGTAGGTCTGCACCTGTGGCGTTGTGGGGGCGATGAGTGTCTTATGGTTGACAGTGATGGATACGATGGACACGTAGTTTTCTTTAATCTTTGTACCAAAAAGCTTAAGCATATTCCCATTGAAACAAAACATTATGAGAATGTTTTTGTTTATGTGAATAGCATAGTTTCGGTCATGGGACGCAGCCACAAGCTTACGAGCATAGAGAATACTTGCTCAGATAAAGATGAAGATGCGATGGTGATGGTAGATGGGGAGAGGGAAAGCTGCAAGAGGTTGTACTCATATTCGGTTTGGGCCATTCCACCGGCTGATGTTTCCCATAGAATCAAGAAGGTGATAGAGGGCCTCAAGGCAGAGTTTGGTGGGCCGGATATCGAACCTCACATCCCCATCTTGGGATCCATCCAGATGATGAGTCGTGAGGATGCCCTTAACAAGTTTAGATTTGCTTCTATGGATGATATCGTTGCTAAAGTTGATCGGGTGGTTACTAAGAATTACTATCACCAGTGTGTTTCATTATTGATGGATCGAGAGGTATATATTTTCTCGATCCCTTGTTAATACATATTCATTTTCTTGATGTTTTGTTTTGTTTTGTTTTGTTTCCTTTTCATCTTTCTCGTTTTGGTTTGAGCTTGAATAGATTCACTTATCATTACACCTTCTTTTCTTAGTTATTTGAAAATGCCCAACGTTGGAGCTACCATTTCGGTTTCTACAATAGTAAGTTGTTGTTTACAGTAACTTAATTTCTTCTCGTGTTGACGGGAATGTACGTACATAATCTGTGTGTCTGCAATATTTGATGCAGGTTCTATGCCATATTTGAGTCTCCTCTATGGGAAGTTGACGGAAGAAGAAAGGAAAAAAGCTGGAGAAATTGTTAATATTCTCGACGAGAGCATTACTAGCTTGACCTTCCCCATAACTCACTTTGCATTGTATGAAATAGACTACGATGACAGATCTCTGAAATCTTGGACCAAGATTGCTGAAATCGGTCGTTAGACAAGCTCTCTGGTTACATATATATGCATAGCACTTGGCACACTACAAAAAGTATGGGCACCGCACACAATAAATTCGTTGGGCCCTTTGAGGCCGAAGAGCACCAACATATGTGCTAGTAGACAAATAGCAACAGTGCAGCAACAATAATTCTATGTGTGCCCTTTATGAGTGTGTCCTTTGGCCGAAGGGCACAATATAGTTGTTTGTGTTATTAAGACAAAGCCCTATAGAGCCTAATTTGTGCCTTCATTATAATAGTTCTGACAACTTTTCTCAACTGATTGGGCACTTTTGTGTAATCGTGCCCTATACCAAATTTTTTTTTTCCGCATGAATTACATCAGGATTCTTGCCCACTCGCATACTAATTATATCAATCTATAATTAATAAACCTTAAACTGCATCAGTTGAGAAGAAAATTGAAAAAAAAAAGAACAGAAAAAACCTTAACTCAAATTCATAAATTGAGTGAGGTATTAACATTTTTTTTTTTGGATGAATCCATGGTATCCCCCGCACATAGGCGAGGACTAATCCCTCAAATTTTTTTTTCCGCATGAATTACATCCGGATTCTTGCCCACTCGCATACTAATTATATCAATCTATAATTCATAAACCTTAAACTGCATCAGTTGAGA
Source organism: Malus baccata (assembly GCA_006547085.1). NCBI lineage: Eukaryota > Viridiplantae > Streptophyta > Magnoliopsida > Rosales > Rosaceae > Malus > Malus baccata. The sequence goes on along the minus strand of VIEB01000295.1, from coordinate 299,884 downwards.
AGAAAATTGAAAAAAAAAAAAAGGAACAGAAAAAACCTTAACTCAAATTCATAAATTGGGTGAGGTATTAACATTTTTTTTTTGGATGAATCCATGGTATCCCCCGCACATAGTCTTTACCACTTCAACCACCAAACATTGGTTAATGAGGTAATATCAAGTGAATGAAGTTGTCAAACATTTTACAAGATAACAGCATCTAAAATCTACCAAAATTGAGGTCCTTCTATCTCAACATCGACATGAATATCATCCAGTATTAACGCCAATATATTTCTCTGGACAACCTCCAGTGCCACTTTTTCAGCTAGCATTATACACATAATACAAGAGAGTGGAGTGTGAGTGAGAGAGAGATTCGATGAGAAATGAAGAGAGAAGTATGGTGGGTAAATAAGATAGTAGAGTGGTAAGTGATTACCTGAACATTACTATAAACCAACAATGCCTGATGACGAAGTAAAATATAATAACCACCAAGACCATAACGCAGCGGGGTGCACACATGGGATATCGCACGCATGCAAAATATCCCATACAAACAACAACCGGTCATCACCACATGCAATATGTGTGACACATTCGGAGAAACCGAAAATGACATTCAAAGTTTGCGAGTCTGACGCATAATGAAGAAATTGAACTTATCACAAACTCAACTATCGTTTACGTGCGCTACAAGCAAATCTGAAACCTTATCACAAACTCTTTCGTACAAATCCTTCCAAAATTCGTGGAACTTCAAAAAATCCTCTCACATAAATACGTGGGACTTAGGACTCGTTTAACAAGTACTAGCGATTAAAAACGTTTTTAAAGAAATATTATTTAGTTCTAAAGACACTTGAAATATTTCTTACCATTTATTTAGGCGTAAAGCCCAACAGGCCCCAAGTTGATAAACCCGTCAACCTTTTCCGCGCTATGGCGCGAAAAGACTCCCAATTCCAAAAATGCAGTGCGACATTAGGGTTTCACCTCACATGCTACCGGTAGTCTGGGCACTGCTGCTTCCTCTCCCCCACCGCAACGATGTCCGGATTTTCAGACCAGCTCGAAGAAATCAAATCCCTGATTTCTTCAGCCGCCACCAAAGCAAACAAGTCATTCGCCTACCGATTTTTTATTTAAAAAATTTGCAGTGCAACTCGGGCATTGAAATGCTTGGGCTTTATGATATATCATCCGTCCATCGTCGCCGAAATCGCAGGTACATGTAGCCACTCAAAATTCTGATTCGTTTGAAATTAAAATTTTGAACTTTTTAGGCAGCTGAGCTTAAACTGATAACCAAATTTCTGTCACCAATTTCTCTGTTTCGCAGCGGATGACGTCAAATTTGTTTTAGATTCACTGGCAAAGCTCATTACAACTACGAAAATGAAGGTTATTTCCTTATATTAACGGGAATTTATTACTACAAGCGATAATCTTTTTGTGTTTTTAGTTTTTGTTTTTTCGCGTGTATGTCCGAATATTAACCTACTGATTTCATAACTGCAGTCTGTTTGCAATTTAGGGGTGTGGTGCATATCTATCCGACAATTTCCATTCTCTTTTGCTTGCGATTGTTCATGCCATTGACAATCCTATCGGTTCTTTGTCGACTACTTTTGAGGCTATTCAGGTAATACATCACAAGTATATGGGCTCCTCCAGTATATAGAAGACTCCTTAGCTCTGATAAGAGGGAGAGGGATATGTCAGAGAGGTGTTTATTGAACACTAGGTCTACAATATTACCCCCTCCGCTAAATCTTTCCAAGGTACTCACTTGCTCATGTCATTTTCTTGAAGTATGACTTCTAGTATGGGTAGCTTATGCCGTGTCATGGAAAAATTAACCATAAGATTATATAGCATCCCTTCCGTTGGCTTCACGGGTCTCACATAGAACCATGAGGTGGCTTTCCATGATCTTGTCTTGCTGGTTATTCTGTAATTTATATTGACATGTACATTTCCTTTGTCTTCATTTTCTTCCATAAACAGGCAGTTGTCAAAGATTTGAAGCCAAGGTTGCTTACTGGGATGCACCACCTGCTAACCAATGGCATGAAGGTTCAAACTATTCAAGCATGGGGATGGTTTGTCCGCTTACTGGGATCTCATGCCTTGAAGAACAGGCAGTTAATTAATCAGATGCTAAAAATTCCCGAGCAGACATTTTCAGATCATGACTCACAAATTCAAATTGCTTCACAAGTAAGTCTAATTCCAAAGAATAGATGATGTGTTTTTCTTAATGATTTCATTTATGTTATGCTCCTTCGAAGCTAGATCCAAGTCCCTAATCCTTGTCAGCGTTAGAACTTAATCTAGTCTCAGAATATCCAGACTTTCAGTTTCAGATTCCATGTCTTAAGCTGAGACTGTTATGTACTCCAATTTTGCAGGTTGCCTGGGAAGGTCTTATTGATGCCCTTGTTCACCCTACCATGATATTACCCTTTGAGACAAATGCGACAAAAAAGGACAATGGTATGGAACAAATAGGAATATGCAAAGGAAACGGTAGTGAAATTAAAAAAAACGGATACTTAAAAAGCACAAAGCTCATTATGACACCACTGATAGGCATCATGTCGACTAAATGTGATG
>VIEB01000295.1:248177-296851 GCA_006547085.1 Malus baccata | reverse complement strand
ACATACTATAGTGGGATCCCCTCTTTACAGGGTGCCATTTGACATCAAGTGTATTGATAACCTGCAAATATTTGTTGACATTGGATGTGCAAAATCCGGTGTCACTAACGCTTACATGGATATGGTTTCACCAATGGTTTATTTAAGTGTACTTTACTTCTGCTTAGTGGTTCGGTCAACAATGACCGAACCCAAAACAGACATCAATCTTCAGAGAAAGCAGAATTATTTCAAATATCTATTATCAATGTTTGATCCCCTGGAAAGCCTAGTTGTCACTACTTGATTATTGTACAAGCACAGTGGTCCTAGCTGCTTAAGGATGTGGATTGCAGTGGCAGAAGGTTTGAAGTTCTACATTGATGATATGAAGGATTTTTCGTTATTGAAAATGGAGTCTGACTGCAAATGTTGTTTTTCCATGTGCGATCTGTTGTCCTATCCACTAGTTGTATGCTCCTGTACTCCGAAATACTTTATGTCTGCAGAGCTTGGAAGCCCCTCAAAAGAATCTCATGCTTCACATCACATACAGGTTGAGCTTGAACAAGTTGTCACACTCTGGAAGTCCCTCTATTGTTCTCTCTGCACCTCAATGTCTGGGTGTTTCATTGGCGGCCGTTTCTTTGAGGATCTCTTTTCAATATTGGATAGGTGCCTTGAAAGGTGTGCTAGCATGCTTGTGTGTGCTGATGAGTATGTCTTAAAATTCAATGATCTGGCTCTTCATCGCATTTCCTCATATGGCGATGTGTTGATATGTATTTGATCAATTGTACAAGAGTTTGCAGAAAATATATTTGAGCAGGTTCACTATGAAACACCGGCTGGTAATCTTATAAAGAAGACAATGTGAACGACAAGAGACGAGTTCTTTCTATATCTATTATTGAGCTATCCGACTATTTGTGGAAGAGACCACTTTGTTTGGTTTGAGATATCCCACTATTTGGGAAGAGACTAGTTTGTTTATTGTGTGTGATATCATAGCTATGAGGGCATTAAGCTAATCATCTGTACATATGACTTATGCATATGTACATGATATAATTGTTTTGACGTCAGAATTGGATTTAGCTAATCATCTGACAAATCCACTAAGCTAAATGCTAGTGATGATTATGATATCAAGGGGATGAGACGTATGCCTAAAACATCGATCAAGAGTGATGGTAACCCAACCTATGTGAATGGAGATGCCATGAAGTAGGTTCATATGGGTAAGAACAAGTCACTTGTTGATTGGGTGTGCATTATCAATTTATATCTAATGTTATTATTGTTGAGAGCTACCATTACACCTTATTTTCTTAGTTATCATTACACTTTCTTTTCTTAGTTATTTGAAAATGCCCAACGTTGGAGCTACCATTTCGGTTTCTGCAATAGTAAGTTGTTGTTTACAGTAACTTAATTTCTTCTCGTGTTGACGGGAATGTACGTACGTAATCTGTATGTCTGCAATATTTGATGCAGGTTCTATGCCATATTTGAGTCTCCTCTACGGGAAGTTGACGGAAGAAGAAAGGAAAAAAGCTGGAGAAATTGTTAATATTCTCGACGAAAGCATTACTAGCTTGACCTTCCCTGTAACTCACTTTGCATTGTATGAAATTGTCTACGATGACAGATCTCTGAAATCTTGGACCAAGATTGTTGAAATCAGTCGTTAGACAAGTTCTCCAGTTGCATATATATGCATAGCACTTGACATCCCACATCACCCAGGGGGTGGATCCTCTATGCCTTATATGTATATTTTCATCTCTTCCTAGCATGAGGCTTTTTGGGAGCTCACTGGCTTTGGAGTTCATCGGAACTCCGAAGTTAAGCGAGTAGCGCACGAGGTCAATCCCATGATGGGTGACCCACTATGAAGTTCTCGTCTGAGTTCCCAGAAACAAAACCGTAAGGGTGTAGTCAGGGCCCAAAGCGGATAATATCGTGCTACGGTGGAGTCGAGTCCGGGATGTGATGGGGACAGGGCCGGGATGTGACATTTTAGATTTTAGGACTTAAATAAGATATTTTTATATTTTAACCTGAATGGTTTTCTAAATCTAATTCAAGTGTTTATTATTAAAACTTACCATATTTAAGTATTTATAACATTTATAAACCTATTCTTAGTTAATGTACATTTTTATGCTCCAATCATACTAATAGATAAAAATTTATCCAAAATTTAAATTCTTATAATTAAAAAAATCAACAACAATACATAAAAAATTTATATGAAAAAAAAACTTATAGGTACAGAGTATTGTTACAAATGTATCGGTAGATAAAGTTGTGGTACGAATACATTAGTACATAAGTTTTAATACAAATGTATCGCCGACGTAACTATAGTATATACATACGTACGTAATATGCACATATATATTTATGGAGAAATTCACGCATAGTGAAGAAATTGAACTTATCACAAACTCAACTGTCTTTTATGCGCGCTACAAGCGAACCTAAAAGCTTATTACAAACTATTTCATACAAATCCTTCCAAAAGTCGTGGAACTTCAAAAAATCCTCTCATAGAAATACATGGGACTTAGGAACTTCAGAAAATCCTCTCACTGAAATACATGGGACTTAGGATTCGTTTCATAAATGCTTTTAAACGATTAAAAATACTTTAAATAAAAAGAAAAACTAACGAAAAGTCCAAAAAAACTTTAGTTTTAATGAAAAATGAAAAATAAAGATGTAGTGAATAGTATCAGGAAAATGTAAAAATATGATTTTTCGTTAAAAATAAACAGCATCGAGAATATTTCGTTAAAACTCCTTAAAAAAAATATTTTTGAATTACAAAAACACTAAAAATGTTTCTTACAATTTTTTTAAGCTAAAGCCCAACAGGCCCCAAGTTGATAAACCCGTAACCCCTTTCCGCGCTATGGCGCGAAAAGACTCCCAATTCCAAAAATCCAGTGCGATATTAGGGTTTCACTTCACATGCTACCGGTAGTCTGGGCACTGCTGCTTCCTCTCCCCCACCGCAACGATGTCCGGATTTTCAGACCAGCTCGAAGAAATCAAATCCCTGATTTCTTCAGCCGCCACCAAAGCAAACAAGTCATTCGCCTACTCCACCCTCTTACACCTCCAGCAGCAATCCTCCAACTGCCACGGTTCAATTCAAATGCTTGCACGGAGCTGCCGGAGCCTCATCCGTCCGACCGTCGCCGATGTTCGGAACAATGACGAAGAAATGTGAGTTCTTCCGATTCGTAATGTCATTTTCTGGGTTTTTCATTTATTTTAATGGCATGGTTTAACTGAATACGTCTTGGATGTTTCTTTTTTATTTAAAAAATTTGCTGTGCAACTCAGGCATCGAAATCTTGGGCTTTATGATCAGTGGTGGATCCAAGATTTCAAGATCAAGGGGTCCCAACATAAAAGCTCAAAAAAAAAAATTAGAATAATTTGGTTCCATATTAATATTTTATACTGAATTTGGTTAATTGAATAAATCAAGATTAATCTCATATGTAATAAAACCAACAAATTCTCCTTAGCAACATATCGCAAATAGTGACTCTACAAAGATAAAAGTTGTTAATGTAACATATATCTTATTAATTGGGAGTTGGGACTCTAGAGTCTAGGATTTAAAAACTTATATAAATTTGGAAGAAATAAAATTAGGCAGCTAAGGGCGGTGGAACGGCAAATGGTGGTGGAGAATAGGGTAACTTGGGTTTAAAGTTGGAAGGTTGCAACGATTAGGATTGTGAGTTCTTAAATATAATTTGGGGATACTAGAAAAAACCGGAGTTCTCGGGCTTTGTAGAGAAAACATAGATATTTTAGTTTTTATAATGACTTGGTTCAAAAACACTGTCGTTTTGGCTAGGTCCTTTAAAACAAAAATTAAAAACCTCTTCTTCTTCTTTGTTATAAGCACTACTGCCTGCACATCCATGGAGGCAACAAGCCTTTCCACTGCACATGCCCAAATTATTGGAAGGTCCCGAAGGTCGATCATAAATGTTTCTTAGGGCTTCTGAAGGGTCCCGAAACCCCAGGTCCCTATATGGATCCGCTAGTGCTCATTATGGCTGCCAAGACCAAACCACGGTGACAGGTGCACTTATAATTACATAGGGATTGTACTGAAGCTTTCAATCACTGGTTGAAAAACATTTATACAAAGCGAGGAGCAAATATTTCAGGTTATGCAGTGGGGGCACGAATTCATACCAAATATAGAGAAGAGTTTATTTCCTCTATCTCTTTTACGATTTATTTCCTCAGTCCCTTTTACGATTTTGCATGAAATACAAATTCTATCAGTACATATTTTCGTCATAACAAGTTAAAGAGATTGTGCTTACCAATCCTCTATCGCTTTGTAATTTGACAAAGAAAAATCTTTCAGCGCGTTTAAATTCTACATGAAGAATATTCTTATCTGAGTTCATAATAGAATGTGTGTAGTCCATATTACGTTTTGGATGGAACTTCTAAACTGTTTCTGTTTCATGAATTGGCCAAGAAAGAAATTACTTGTCAGTAATTATTGAATTAGATTCTTTGGAGCTTGTCAAAGGATTGAATATCTAGCTTATGTTGACTCGACTATCTTTCCATACTTGGATGCAATACGATCTAAACCTTTTCAAGTGCTTTTATTCAGAAGTGAGTACCATGATTAGTGAATCATGCAGAGCATGCACACCGAAAGTTGGGTTTGGAGACTCCTATTCTCGATCTATATTATTGGCGATGAGACCTTGCATTCAAATGGGATAGATTTACATTGGTCAAACTACACTAGGAGAAGGTTTGAAGTTGCAGACCTTAGACCATTCTGAATCGTCCCGTTATTCTACTATAGGGAACCAAACATAGGAAGAAACACCATTGAAGAAAGAGAACATTGAGTAACATGTGAAGACACATGACAAGGTTGGACCAGAGGAAATTTCAACCTACACGAAATTATCGTCATTGCGTGGTGGCTAGTGTTAGTGTGCATCCCTTGGCTGCATACCAAAAGTTTGAATGGTGGGACAAGCCACGATTTAAGATGTTAGATTTATCAAGGTAACGTTCGCTCATGATCCATATTTGGCAAAATTGACTAGGAGATGATGCACAATGCAGAGGTACGTATGAAAACTGATGTTAGGCTGCGAGTATTGTTAGTATAGAGGCTATAAACTCAGTAATGCTAAATATGAAGGTGTAGTGTATATCAATTAATTCGAGATTGATGCTTAATTGGAATTGGAGTGGCCCAGCTGTGCTTTTCCTCGTGGGATTCAAAGCTCTTATGTGAATACACATGGAAGATAAGCTCTCATGCCTTATTTGAACACCATCACATTTGATATTTGAATTGCTCTTATATGGACGAGTATGCATGATTCTCATGAAGGGAAAAAACTTTTGCTTGACCAAGTTGAGTCTAAAAAAAATTGTTGAAAACATTCGCATGGTCAAGACATGGGCTACGAAGAAGATCGAAAAGCCACTTATATGGCTAAGTGAAGATGTTGTCACGTGTCCTTCTCAACAAAGCTTCAATATTACTGCTGGAGGAGACAAAAATTGATATCTTCAATTTAGCTAACATATTATACATCAGTTTGTGGTCTCCATAATATGAATTTCTCTAGTTAATTTATTATTCTCTATATGGCTATGACAATGAGAAAATTACGGAATTGGTAACTCGTGCAAGGCCAAATATGAATTGTGGAGCAATATGAATACTCAAGCGCTAGGGGAACCAATTGCCTGCACACAAAGCTTCTAAGCAAAGCTATTGCAGGGTAAATTCACTCTGACAGTAAGGAAGTTGCCTGCTAGATAAGAATTTCTATCCTATATATGCTCATCGGTAAGACTTCCGCTAATTTGAAATACAATTACTTTGGGGGCAAGTTAGTCATACACAGATGTATGGTCAAATTCCAAACCTCATGATCGTTGATCGTTTGACCGAGTGTCGAAGACCCAAGACCGAATCATGCATTCACATATGATCGTAGCCGAAGGCTAAACATTGACCGTATGATCGTAGCCGAAGGCTAAACTATGATCGTATGAACGTAGCCGAAGGCGAAATATTGACCGTATGATTGTAGCCGAAGGCTAAACATTCACCTATGACCGTAGCCGAATGCTGAATTATGATCATATGATTGTAGCCGAAGGCTAAACATTGACCCCTTGTGTCACATCCCAGCCCGGGGTCCATCATTTCCTGGGCCCGTTCCACCATCGTAGCATGATATTGTCCGCTTTGGGCCCCGACCACTCCCTCACGGTTTTGTTTCTGAGAACTCACACAAGAATTTCCCAGTGGGTCACCCATCATGGGATTGACCTCGCGCGCTACTCGCTTAACTTCGGAGTTCTAATGGAACCCGAAGCCCCCAAAAGGCCCCGTGCTAGGTAGGGGTAGGAATATACATATATGGATCACTCTCCTAGGCGATGTGGGATTTTACAATCCACCCCCCTTAGGGGCCCGACGTCCTCGGCGACACATTTCCGGCCAGGGGATTGGCTTTGATACCATTCTGTCACATCTCGGCCCGGGTACCTGGAGGGGCGCAAAACAAAGTTGAGTGGGTCAGTTGGTATCAGAGCTTTGGTGGCCACGATGAATCCAATGGTGTTCTGACAGAATTCACAAAAGTAGGACTCACCCTCGGGTGTTATGTCTTAGTAATTGTATCTTTAAAGTTTCCGAACGATGTAAATGGTTACGTCACTCTCACATGACGGCCAGTATGCCCTCCTTCAGGACGGGGTGTGTCACCTTGGTCGTAGCCAAAGACTAAACTATGACCATATGATCTTAGCCAAATGTTAAATTATGATTGTGAGATCGTAACAGAAGGCTAAGTTATGATCAATTGATCGTGGCCTAACGATAATATGACTGTGTGATCGTAACCAAAGGGTAAACTATGATCGTATACACAAGCTAAACTATGATTGTAGCCGAAGGCTAAACTCATGATGATATCTCAAGTCAAATGAATTTTTGCAAAGAATACATTTTTCCTCTACAAACCCTAAATGATATGTGTTTGCAGAGAAAAAATGGGGCAATGTGGGAGCCAAAAATTACTCATCCACTAAACAAGCCACTAGCATGCTAAATAATTTATGCAAAAATTCAATTCAATTTGAAATCATTGTCATGATTGAATTTCAATGTCTCTTAGAACATAATGTTTGTCAATTTCTTTGAACTCAATTAGATACCTTAAATATTTTCGATTTGGCTAATATTTTGCAAGAATCATCTATGAGGTGCAACTTGAAAACTAGACAATTCAGATCGTTGAACTTTGATGTAACGTGGGATCTCACAACTATCCTTGAATAAAATGAGACATGTTCTCTTAAAGACTCTCTATTCACACACAAAAACAATTTTTGATAATTATAGTGCGCGGTGTATAGAATTTTTTTTTTCCCTTATGCGTGAATAAATGTAAAAAGAAAAAAAAAATTATATGCGGAGCGCACTGTAATGTTTAAAAATACATTTTCCGTACGCGCTTATGTGCATGCATAAAGTTTAATAATTAATTAAATTATTTACATACTAAAACTATAACACAAAGTTTTTGTTTATTAATAATAAAATGACTCAAATGCCCTTGCTTTCTTCTCCGTTCCCCACGGGTCGATCTTCATCTGCGTACGCTTCGATCATCGTAGAATGCTTCCGGTTCGACTGCACATCTTCTGGAATTTTCGTTCCGTTTCCACTTCTTTCTCTCAAAAGCTGGGCTTTTCCATTTGCTTCCGGCAGTCTCCATCGAACTCCAATTCTCTCTCGCGATTTTCCACGAACCACAACGTATGCTACCTATCCTGTCCCGATTCGTAGAAAATTCCTCAAGCGGCCTTCATTTCATGGTAAGTCCTCTGTCTCTCTCTAGAATTTTGTTTGGGTAGGGTTGTTCGTGTTGCTCTCCTCACAACAAAACTATAATTCCTTGATACAATTTGATTTTACAGAACCCTAATTCCTCAAGCGGCTTTGATTTCACGGTAAGTCCTCTCTTTCTAGAATTTTGTTTGGGATTCTCTCTTTCTCCCTGTGTCATTTCCGCTCAATCTCTATGGTTGCTTCCCACTATTCCGTGCAGTAGAGCTCGATAGCAGTTTCGGTGATTCTCAATTGCCCAGTACATATGATTTGGCTTCAATTTGTTCATTTTCTTCCGAATTTCTGTGCCATTTTTTTTTGAGGCGCAAATGATCCCAAATTCAAATTTCCGTAAATTGATAAATTAGTTGCAGGTTTTCAGCTTCCTAATGGCTAAAGCATGTTTCTTTTTTATTACCCAATTGCGTAATTTCACCAAAGTTACAGTTTCTTCTCTCTCTCTCTCTCTCTCTCTCTCTCTCTCTCTCTCTTTGTGAAATAGTTTGTCGATTGTTAACTGGTGAAGATTTTACTGTTCCTGTTTTAGTAACTGCAATGTTAATGATGTTGGTTGAAAGCAATTTCCTAGTTTGGGACTGTTTAGGATGTTTTGAAGTTTTTCTGGTTGCTGAAAAAAGTATGCTAAAGAGTAAATTGATTATATATTGGTAAAAGGGGTGTGCTATCTACACACCCCAAATTACTTCTCACGCACCCATAGTTAACTTCTCACACACCCATTGTTACTTCTCACACACCCATTGTTAATATCACACCCCTTGGTAAAATTGCTGGATTTCTAAAGTTGTAACCAAATAATATTTACATAAGGTTTTTAATATTAAAAAAAAATGTGAGAATGAATATGCATATATGTCAAGAATGATGCAGTAAACGAGAGAGGGAGTCATCAGCTTATGGATGTGTTAACACATCCAATGTGTTCTAAGCTTTTTTCTACTTAAACATGTTAACACATCAATTCTGAAAACAGAGAGGGAGTCATTTTTCACCAAGCTTTTCATGATATATAAAGATGATGTCTCCATCTTTAATTCATAAGGCTTTCTTCCACAATACCCTTCATGCAGAGTTTAATGGTTTACTGCATCTGTTCAGACTTGAAGTATGTCATGTTAAATATGTCTTAGGATTATAATGCAGCAGTGGAGTTTTATTGGACTCCATTTCTGGTGGAGTCAATTTCAAATGATCAAAACATGCACAACATACTAAATCGAATAATAATACCCAAATCAATGAAAAAGCTTTCAAAACATACATTTGGTGGATGAACACTTTGAACATGAAAGTTCTGTAAGTAACCCACTTAAAATTAGAAAAGTAAAAGTTTAATTTCATAGCAATTTCAATGAATTCGTTTTGTTTTGTTCGCTGTTTTGATCGAAAAGACGAGTGTAATTCAATCAAGGGGCGACAGAGTACGGTGAGATAGACTGGCCGTTGGTAATTCCTTCTTTTGTTTGCTCTAATTCTGTATCAGCAAATGGAGGAGAAATTCACGAGACTGGTTGTTCTATCTAACTACTTGGAGTTATATATGTCTGTGTATTCTTTGGACTTGATGCTCAATACTCTTTATAAACCTACTTCTTCCTTTTGCAGACTGACGCTTCAGTCAATTCCTGGATGAAGCATTTAAGAACTGTCACATAATTGTTGAGACTTTATTTTGGAGTTTTGCGTTTAATTTGGTGTTTGTGTGGAATGTTTGCAGGAACGGTGTTTTCTTATGGGCAGACCAACAGTGTGCAATGGTTCCAAAATAGATTCAGGTATCATTCATCGAGCTGTTAGAGATGTCATTATAAAATTCAGATGGTAATGAGCTATAAAGGATCTCTTAATGTGAAATTTGATTTTTACTGGATTAAATCTGATGTTTACTGTGTTGAATTTGGTGCTACTTTATGTTTTCAGATGCCCTGCTAGGAGTTTTTAATTTTGAGTACCAACCTACATGGAATTGCACAATGAGAAAATTGACGACCACTTTGCATTAGAGAACCAAAAATTTCAGATTCATGAGAGTTTGGAGGTTGCTACGAACCCTTTTCACATATTTAGTTAGCTTCTTTTAAGTGAACTAAATTTTCTTGTGCAGCGAATATTTGTTGCTGGCCTCATGGAGGAAATTGTCAGTAATGTCTAACAGGTGTTGAAGCTCGTTGAATCTGGAGAAGGTTTGCACTTGGAAACCAAAACTTGAGTTTCTGGGTTTTTGGTTTCACTGTAGTTTTTCACTTGAATGTTCATTCTTAAATGCACCTACAAAAATGTTTCTTACAGTTAATAGGCACTTTGGAGAACAAATATGAATGCTTGGAGTAGTAGATCTCACACAACATTCAGAATGGTATTTGGAGTAGTAGATTTCAAAGCCATATTCATATATTATACTTTTCTATGTAGAGCTTCCAATTAAATTGTGGAATTACAACTAACTCCTAAGTAATGGTATTTGTATCTTATGAGGCAGTTGGGATATTTACTTATATTTTCTGTGTAATCCCAATTGAAATTTCTCTCTATTTCTCTCTCTCTCTCTCTCTCTCTCTCTCTCTCTCTCTCTCTCTCTCTCTCTCTCTTTTGGTGAGATTTACAAGTATCCTTTTCCGATTGGTTACAAACTTACAATGGTTCTGTTCATCTCTCCAATTGCTTTTTTTTTTATTCTCTCTAACCTTTTGTCTAATTTTATTTTTCATTTTATTTTGGGTGGCTTTTTGCAAAAGTTAGTATGAGCTCGCATGACATGGATGATGAGTACGAGAAACTCATCCGGAGAATGAACCTACCAAGGTATATGCATAAATCATACCTTAAATTCCTCAAAATCACTTCAATTATTTCCCATGTCCCTTATTGAGATTTACGCCTCTTCATCTAATGTTGTTTTGTGTTAGGGTTGTAATTGATAACAGAGCAAACAAACATGGAATACTTCTGGAAGTTGTAGAATTAGTTACTGATCTCAACCTTATTGTTACAAAAGCGTACATATCTTCAGATGGTGGCTGGTTCATGGATGGTAAAAATCCTTATTTACGGACTTTTTCATCGCTGTAAAAATTGTCTTTTTTTGTTCGAGGTAGAAACTGATAATGTGATTTGGCTTTGAAATCCGTTTTAAATGCCGCTGATCAAAATGGAAACAAGGTTACATATGAGGTTTTGGATTGTATTCTAAAAGCTAATCCAAAAGTAATTGTGTTTGCCATTTGTTTTTGCTGCTTTTGCAGCGAAAGATGTAAAAATACTTTATTCAAAAGGTTACATTTGTTTGGTCTACTGTGGTTACATTTTTTATTTGATTAAGCTTTGTGATTGTGTGTATATTGGTTGTTCTGTTTCTTAAGATTGTGATTAAAAGAAACCTTTATGAGATTATGTGAAAATTCATTTTGTGAAGGAATTTGATAGTTAAATGTTTCTTCAGGTATGAATGGCTCCCAAAAGAAAGAAAAGACTGCAACTTCATTAACTGACGGAATCAATCTCAACATAAAGGAAAGTTTCTCAAAGTGTGCTTTATTCCTAGGGTGAGATTTCAGTTTATTAAATTTTTTTGTTCATGTGGGTTTTGAATTTTATGATAAGATTTTTTCTTAATTGGTACACAAAAGCTTATAAAATCTGTGTTCTTTGGGTCCGACTTTTTATTGTTTTGTTACGAAATTGTTAATTGATTGCTTATTGTTAATTTGATACTTTTTTTTGGTGCTAGCTCCAATTTCATGCTCTAAGAAAGTTATGGATTCATTTTTCGTAGCACATATTAAGTTATCAATATGCAGAAGAGATAAATTAGTTTCAATTCTTAAATTATCAGTATACAAAAGAAAGATCTATTAGTTTCAGTTCAAATACTTTTGGAAAGTTAGAGATAGCTCTATTAGTTACAATTTATATACTTTTTGAAAGTTGGGAGATATGCTGAGCATGTTGGAAATTTGAAGTAGTACTTTTGCATACTCCAAACTATGACGTATAGTTCCTTTAATATTTTTGATCCATTTGAATTGCTAGAAAATGACACGCTGCATCCATCATCAATCCCACTACTGTATGTTTGTCAATATTCATTCCACTTTGTTACACTGAATTTAACTTTGGTAGTCTTTCAAGCATAATTATATCCATACAATTTTTAATCCTAATTATATCCATACAATTTTTAATCCCACAGCAACGCGCGGGCATCAAATTCTAGTAGGTAAGTAATTCATAAACCATTTTCACATTTTTCTCATGTCATTCAATTTATATTTGCTGAATGAAGAGGTATGTGTTCAGAAAACGTCTTTTAGTTTTATAAGAGAACTTTTTTAAAACAAAGTAAAGAACAATACAATCAAACAAAAGGATGAAGCTTGACAAAATCATACAGAACAACCATACTGGCATATTCATCAGAGCAAGGAAAATGCCAACAAACAACCATACTTGTCATTCAATTTATTTTTGCTGAATGAAGAGGTTCTTGTTCAGAAGAAGAGTCTTTTTATTTTATAGGGGATAATACTTTTAAGCCAAAGAAAACTACAATCAAACAAAAGTTGAAACTTGACAAAATCATACAATACAACAAACTCACCCGAATACAAAAGAAAGCTAAACATATTCTATAATTACATGATATGGTTTAAGAACTAACCTATTCAGCAACCCTGAAAGAAGAATACTCCATGGCATGTTTACCAGCAAAGAACCAAGCACAATCCAAAACCCCGTAAAGAATCCAACTCCCAAACTCACGTAGAACCACTCATCTTCGAGTATATGGTATCCTCCTCCTCCTTGCTCAACTGTTGGTGGCGGTATCACTCCATTCGCGCTGCAATTGTCGTTGAGTGGAGGTCCGCAGAGTTCATTGCCGACGAAGCTAGACTGATCAAGGCTTTGCAGCTGAGTGCTTTTCGGAATTCGTCCTGTCAAATTGTTGAAGGATAAGTTTAAGTGACTCAGAAATGTCAAAGTCGTCATGCTTGGAGGAATTTCACCATGGAGTTGGTTCATGGAAAAATCGAGAGATTCTAACTTTGCCATATTACCAATCATTGAAGGAATTCTTCTGGTGAAGCTATTATACGATAAATTGAGCGACTGCAATTCCACGAGGCTGGTAAGTTCTTTAGGAATCTCTCCAGACAAAAAGTTGCATGAAAGGTCCATTTTTACGAATCCCAGAATCTTGCTATATTCTACTTCTCTCCCTTTCGTTACCAAGACTGCATTCTCTACAAATGAAAATTCCACCGCAGAATTCCCAAACCAAAACTCTATTGACCCAAAGGACTCTGACAAATCAGCCATGGCGCTCAAATTGTGGAAGCATCTTGGTATCGTTCTTGAGAGTTTGTTACTTGCAAGGTCCAATATGTGGAGCCTTTTCAAATAACAAACTTCATGAGGAATGTCTCCTTTAAACTCATTCGAACGAAGGTTTAGAATCTGCAACTCTGAAAGGCTTTTCCCTATCCATATTGGTATGCTTCAAACAAACCCATTTCCACTAAGGTCAACAACTGACAAGTCGGTACAGTTCTGTAGGGAATGTGGCAATTCTCCGTACATGTGATTATTGTCCAAGTGCAGCGAACTCAGTCTTTGCAAGTATCCCACGGACATTGGGACATTCCCAGTTAGGTGGTTGTTTTCTAAATTTAGGACTACCAAGCTTTGCCAACTCATCCAACAGTCGGGTACTTTTCCAGTGAGAAGATTGTTCCCGAGATGAAGAACAAAAAAATCATACATTGGTTTATCCGGATCCGGCCTATCACAGAAGAAGTGGAAAACAGATCCAGAAATTGATGAATTGGAAAGATCTAACAAATTTAATTTTGAGGTGGGAACAATAGGCAATGCACCAGTGAATTGGTTAGAACTAAGATCAACTGCTGAACCAGGAGCAACAACTATATTTTGAATCTGCCCATACAACTGATTGTGAGAGAGATTCAGACACTGTACTTGGGAAGTTAAGTTCCAAAACCAAGTTGGAATAGTACCTGAAATTCTTGTACCAGACAAGCTTAGTTCTTTTAATTGCGTTTGTGTCCGCAACACATTGGCCATTCAGATCCCAGATGCCATGAATCCAATTGCAAAATTTCAAGTTGAAAAGGAGGAAGCCAATCTCGACTAGTTTTTAGAGTAAATGAGTTTCCATTTGCAATGAAATGCTTCGACTTTGTAAGGTTGCAAAAAGAAACTTCTGACACTGCACCTTCTAACGAATTATAAGATAACTTCTGTGAAAGTGCCATTCAACTGATTTCCAGATGTCCAATTTTTCTATGCTTGACAAATTTCCTAGGGACATTGGAATGGGACCTGATATATTAGCATGCCTCAACGACAAAGACTTTATTCCATCTGGACCACATTTGGAGAAACTTTCAAAGATTTTGGATGGTCTTTGAACCATGAAATGGTTTTTTGACAGATCAAGAACTTTCAACTTACAAGGATGTCCCAAAGAATTTGGGATTTTCCCCTCCAACAGATTATTATCGAAGTGAAGATTGACAAGGGATGTCATGTTTCCAATGGAACTCGATATTTCACCACGTAAATCATTGTAAGAAAGAAGTAAGGACTCGAGATTGTTCAAGCTATACAACCATTCAGGTATGGTAGAATTGAAGGCGTTCACCTTAAGATTAAGAACTTTAAGACCAGTCATATTTTGATTACTGCTTGGAAGTTGTCCTGTAAGGCGATTGTATGACAAATCAATTTCCCTCAAAGATGTGATATTCGGTGAAATGCTAGGAATTGGACCTTGGAAACCACAATCTTTGAGATGAAGAGAAACTAGATTTTTAAGACTGAAAACCCACCTCGGCATCAAAGAATTAAAACTGTTGAAAGAAAGATCAAGGACGACCATGGAGGTAAAATTTGTGGTGGGTAGAGGGGGAATTTGACGAAGTTCACAAGTGGGCATAATTAACTCTACCAAAGCAGGGAGCATGTTTGCCACTTGCAACCAGTCAGATGCTGTGCGAAGATTTACAAAAGTCAAGTCCAAGTGTTTTAGCAGAGAAAGACCAGAAATCCACTAAAGGTTATCAACCTTCAGATTGTAATAACTACTGAGTTTGAGATAGCGTAGATTGGAGAGATTTCCCAGCTTATGAGGAATTATTCCATAAAACTGTGAGTATCCAAGATTAAGGTGTGTCAAACTTGTCATAGAACCAAAGAAACTAGGAATTCGTGTTGGTACTGAAATCATTGTTACTCAAGTCCAAGTAGTTGAGATGCTTTAAATTGAGCAAAGAAGGATTTATCTTACCACCGAAGGAAGATTTGGCATCCAAAAAAGAGTTCGAACCATTAAGATGAAGCTCGTGGATGTGGCCGGTTATGTGATCACAGACAACTCCTGTCCAACTACAACAATCTGAATCTTCTTCTGCAACCCACGATGAAAGCCGATTGGCAGGGTCCTTTAGATCTTGCTTTAACATTAGAAGTTCTTGTCTTTCGCTGTCTGTGCAAAGTGGAGGCCAAGCGGGATTTCCATTGCATAAACCAAAACTGAAAGTAATGGTTGCAATTGCTGCTAGAAACCTGATTAGTAGTAAAACAACTCTCATGCTTCTCTCCATAAAGTTTTAGTCTATGAAGCAGGTGATGTGTACGAGCAATGAACCATCCAGAGTAGATATACTAGCGAACCTCTCTTTTTCGGAGGCAGATTGTCTGCCCTCCCAATATCATACCCTTCCTATTCTCTCCTGTGTTGTGCGGTTACGGTTAAGCTACATCAATATTTTATATTGATTTTTTTTATAAAGATAATAAGACAAAAAGCAATATAAATATAAAACGTTGACGTGGATTAACTGTGACCGCACAAATAGAAAAGGATAGGAAGGGTAGGATATTGGGAGGGCAGACTGCCTCCCTCTTTTTCGTTATCAATGACAGGAGAAGATGGATTAAACTATACGGCCGGCTCTTGGAATCTTTGATAAAAATTTGATAGATGATAAGATGGATTAAGAATATAATATTATTTCGGTACATACATTTTGATATATTAATTCAATATAATACATTTCGGTATATACATTTTGATAATTTTTTTTAAATATGTATATTAATAAATTCAAATATTAAATGAGGAGACGTTGAATAAAATACACATTAATTAATTTGATTAAGGACACATCAAGAAATATAATCAATTTGTAATGTAACACCAAATTTTTATTGTCACATCCCGGCCTGGGCCCCACCACATCCTGAGCTCGGCTTCACCGTAGCACGATATTGTCCGTTTTGGGCTCCGATCATGTCCTCACAGTTTTGATTTTGGGAACTCACACGAGAACTTCCCAATGGGTCACCTATCCTAGGATGTTCTGCTTGCGTGAGTTCCCAAAAACAAAACCTTGAGGGCGTGGTCAGGGCCCAAAGCGGATAATATCGTGCTACGGCAGAGTCGAACTCGGGATGTGGTAGGGGCCTGGGCCGGGATATGACAATTTGGTATCAAAGCCAATACCTGGGCGGAGGTGTGCTGACGAGGATGTCGGACCCTTAAGGGGGGTGGATTGTAAAATCTCACATCACCCAGGGAAGTGAATCATGTAAGCCTTATATGTATATTCTCATATTTACCTAGCACGAGGCTTTTTGAGAACTCACTGGCTTCGGGTTCCGTAGGAACTTTGAAGTTAAGCAAGAAAGGGGCTAGAGCATTCCCAGGATGGGTGACCCACTGGGAAATTCTGCTCGCTTGAGTTCTCAGAAACTAAACCGTGAGGGCGTGGTTGGGACCCAAAGCGGACAATATCGTGCTACGGCAGAGTTGAGCCTGGGATGTGACATTTATTAAATTTCCATCTTTTTCAAAGACTAAAGTTAAAAAACCCCCTAAACTATACGGCCGGCTACTTTGGTTGGGTAGAAATTAGAATTGAATAACTAGCTAGTCGATCAAATACGTTGTATTATAAGATGGATTAATTTAAGACCCCACTTGGAATTGGGAAGGGTCGGTCCTTCAAATACGTTAAAATATAGATGAAAAATTAATTTATTTGATGGATGTTTTATTTACTGGACACTAGTATGTGCCCACACATAAAGTTTTATTGGGTGCCTATAAAAGAAAAAAAAAATCATATCGGGTGTTGGGTCTCACATTTGTTTTAGGAGCCGACCTATGAGTTTCATGGAGAAGAGAGAGTTCAAAAATCAAGTGAAACGGATTTTGAATTTTAGAGAATAATGTAGTAACTTTTGAGTTACAGAAGGCAAAATGAGATTAAAATCGAATTTTGAATGAAGTAGCTAAAAATAAGCCTTATTTGTAATTTGAAATACTCATTAAAATTCAACTTATATATTGAGTCTAATGAAGGCCAATTGACATGTTCCCATATGAGCTCATACATGACTGCATCTGGTCTAAACCATACTCAAAGGCAGGAGAACGTACGCTTTTTTTAATCCATGCCCATGAATGAATGAGTCAGTCCGACTCTCGTTTAATGTTTGACAAGGTAAAAAAGTTGACAATATCAAATTTTATGTGGAATATTTGGCCAAAAACTCTTTTATATATTCCATACGATGAATGCATGAGAATTCAAACAGAATAATTAATTAAAGCGTTGGCTTTTCTTGATCAAAGATGATAAGAAGGGTTGAACTGTACAGCCGAGGTGCACAACACGTAGACTTAGATTTCCAAGTTCACAAGGAAGTATTCACTCAAATGATCGGGAAGTAAAACTGATCTCACCAAGTTAAGTTGTGTGAAGTATGACCAATGATGAAGACATGCATCGTTTGGTCTCTAGGATTGTATTGGAATGAATAATATTCCAGAAATATAGAGTATAGAGGAGAATGATTTTTCATGTAGAAGGAAACTTCTCCCGTCTAATAATTCTATTTTGAGAGGATTTGAATGGATAAGTTTTTTTTATAAGTAATTTATCTTCTACCTTCAAGTTAGATATCTTAAAAATTATAGTTTATTCATTTCAATTTAATTCTCTATATCAAACGAGGCCTATTCGTATTGGGGACCAACTTTGTTGACAAAGTTATAAACAACTAATGAAATACATCCACATATATTATATATTTTTCTTAAATATTGATTCTTTTACCAACAAAATGAGCTCTGCTTCTGATTGAAGTTGAACAAACTTGCTCTTCTTTTTTTCTGAATCCAAGTTCCAAACCATGCTTTGAAGCCTGAGCCATCCTAACGCTGAACATCAACACTCGGGGCGAGTCAACCCGTTCTGACTCACGAGGCATGATAATTAATGGGCGAACTGACTCGTGGAGAACAAGGAGGAGGACAGGACCAGAAGACGGGCTATGGCGCTTTGCTCTGGAGTGGTGATATGGTTTTTGAACACGTGCGGAGCCTTTTTTCCTAAACAAAAACGTCACGTGACAGCGATGGTGAGTGAAAATAGGGACGCATAAATGAAGTGGTAAAAATCGATAATACTCATACGTAGGCATGGGCATAGTTATGACGGGTACATAACCCGTAATTATTTATTTATAATTGTTTAAGCTTTTACCTGCATAACTGTTTATTCATCGAGTAATTGGATAAATAGGTATACTTGTATCCATAACTGTTTATAAATGGTTAACCGTACCCATAACCATTTCTAAACGATTAAACGCATCTTTAACCATAACTACATACCCGTTTTTTAAACAAAGTTTAAATTGAGATGAAATTCTGTCATACTCTTATTTTTCTAACAATTAAACGTCTTTATAGGTACATTTATCTTCATCAAAACTATATGCAGCATGTTAACAGACTTATCACCAGTTATATACTGGACTCCTTTTCTTTGTCTTCAATACAGGATATGTTCTGACTATGGACATAAAGATGAAGTACCAACATTGAAGGTTCATCTGATTTTTTGTTTTGGACTGAAAAACTTTAATCAAAAGAGAGTAACGAAATCACAAAAAAAAAAAAAACATTGAGATAATTATATCATAAGCATTAAGCACTGAACATATTTATAAGTTTTAACCAAAAGCACACAAACAGAAGCTACAAAATGAAGAAACTTCATGTTAGGTCCATGCCTCTCATGGTTCTCAAGTGGCTCCGCCACTGCCTCCTCACGAAACCTATTTTCCTTTAAATGCTACCAGACAATTGAGGTTCCTTTTTTCTTCCTACCAGAATCATCATCCAAGCTCGATTCATTTTGGTCCAAATTTTGATCAAGATTAACTGGTTCATTATTTTGGTTTTCGCTTTGAGTTTCATTTACCAACTACTGCAAACCACCACACAAAAACCAAAATATATAAGTATTGCACTATATTTGTATCAGTAGCCAATAATTACGTTCTGCAAAATAAACCAATTATTTAGTATAAATATAAACTAATTGGATTCACATTTAGCAACCACTATATAGATAGCAAGAACACAGAGGAGCATATATATATATATATATGGATTTAGCTCGTGTTTATTTACTATAATCCAAGTCATGAACATATGATAATTAATCACTCATCTGAACACCAAACTAATTTATTTATTGTGTTTTTGAGAAAATGCATGTTGAAGGAATGCTTAGTTTAATTAAGACTCCACTGGTAAAAAAACATAAAAAGTCAAACCTCACGTTAGTATCGGAATTTTCAGTATTGTTGTTGGTTGAGAGGAAGGAGAACGCAAAAGCAAACGAGAGTTAAATGGGTACCCATTTGCAAACAAAAAGAACGGTTAAATAGATACCAGTTTGTACCTGCGGTAGTACACAAATCACCAATTTATATTTTACAGATAAACGGTTATATCCATAACCGTGTATTTATTTAAGCCATTACTCATAACTATAACCATCAAGTGTAAATGGACGAACAACCGCGGTTACTCATATCCACGCGTATTTTGGCCATGTTAGTACTTTTGGTAAAGGTCCTTTAAAACGATTGGAAAACATCCGTAATTCCTCTAGGCCTGTTAGATTTCCCAAAGAAACTGGAATGGGATTTGATATTGATTAGCAGAAAGATCAAGGTGGCTTGATTTTCTAAACTTTCCACGTTCCCTGTTAAATGAGAGATTATTGTACTACAACGACACTGACTCTATTCGATTTGAACTACACCGAGAAACTCACAAAGATTATTGATCCGTTTCCATTGAAATTGTTCAATGACAAATCAAGAGTCACCAATTTAGAGGAGTGATATTATGTGGATGGCTAGAAATTGAACCTCGGAGATCACACTTTTTGTTTTTTTTTTTTTGTCAAACCATAGATTTTGTTAAATTAGATGTTAAATTGGTCACCGACGAGGCTCGAACCTACACCGTTATGCAAGGGCTCAATAACTTTTCACCACTGATAAAGGGCCGCTTGCTGGAGATCACACTCTCTGAGATAAAGTAAAGAGAAACTAGATTTCTAAGACTAAAAACCCACCTAGGCATCAAAGAATTAAGTCTGATTTCGGAAACATCAGGTAGAGGGGGAATGTGATTGAGTCCAAAACTAAGGACTTGGATTCTCGGCCCTCCTATTTTGGTACCCTTCCCGTGCCCTCCTGTTTTTGTGGTCACGGTTAAGCCACGTCAACATTTTATATTAATATTTCTTTTTATTTTATTATTTTTATAAAAAAATAATATAAAATATTAACGTGACTTAACCGTGACCACACAAAACAGGAGGGCACGAGGAGGGCACCGAAATAGGAGGGCAGAGAATAAGTCCCAAAACTAAGCGCATATATAGTTCTTCCAAAGCATAGAGCTTGTTAATTTATTGCACAGGAAAACTTAAAAACGATTCTTCGTTGCTTTATGGAGGTAGAGAAAATCCAATTTTCCAATTTTCCAAGTTTATTTATTTATTTATTTATTTTTTAAATGGTCTCTAAGTGGCCATTTTTTAATTGAAACGAGTTTTCAGTAGAAATGAAAATTGAAAGCTACTTTTTTAGTTTTTTAAATTTAGATTCGAAAACTGTCAGTAGTTAACAAATGAGATTAAACACTAAAACTGAAAAAGTAGTTATCAAACGAGATTGAACACTAAAAGTAGATTTTAAAATTTGGCTTCTTAAATGTAGCATTTTTCAGTAAGTAAATTCTCGCTACAAAGTTGTTGAATAAGTTCTTACAACCTAGTCAATCTTGTTTCAAGTCACAAGCTCTAATTAAATAATTATTCATTCATGTAATGATATATTGAATTGTTTATTTTTTTATTGAATGGGGAGAGTTTTGAAGCTTTGTTTTGCTAATTTATAAACATGTGTCATTGTGAGAACCCGTATTTTTCAAATGAGTATATGTATGTACGTATGTGAGTATGTATGTACATATGTAAGTATGTATGTTTGTGTGTGTGTGTGTGTGTGTGTATTTGAATTTAGTGTTGGTAATTTTACGATCAAGCAAGTGTTTATATTAGCATGAGAGGATTTTAATTGTTTGAGATGGAGCTAATACTATACATGTTTCCATGACAGAGTAGAACCTTCTTAATTATAAACCTATCCATTGCTATCATTATATTAGGAGGTGGTATGATGACTAAGCTTTTAAGTGGGAAGGATTAAGGTGGAGGTGTCATTAAGGTTTCATACAATAGACAAGTGTGTTTGTGACTCATACTTTTACAAGTAGGAGCTGTCAAAGTAACGGGAAAGGTTATCCAATGTGAAGTTTATGCCGCCCATTTCATCCAATAAGGAAGAAGAGATTTCGGATTATTTTACCTATAAATAGGAGCAGCACCTCCTTAGTTTCAAGTGCAGCAATTATATAGTCGAGAATTAGATGAGCTCAATGTATGATAATGGCATACAATGCATGGAATTGTTCACATAGAGAGAGTGTGTGCATGTTTAGGGTTAGAGAGCTCCAGGTGTGTGGTGATCAGTAGATGGGATTGTCTTGCTGAGGTTCTAGCTATCTATCGAGGGATATGTGGATTATTTGAAATTGTTCGTGGAGCTTGGCACTTGAGTTGGAACATAAAGTTAGGTTCTAGCTTCGGATTTGAGGTAGAGGTTTCTTTAGGAACTTATTACCATTGGGGTATTTGTCTTGTTTAACCTTTGTGAAATATGTGTTATATTTGATAATTATATCTCTGTAATTGATATAATTGTGTATATTGGAATATGATTTATATTATTGTTGATAATGTGGATATTGTGATGATGATTATATGCATATGTCATTGCATATTGGAGTGGAAGGATTTTATTGGAATATTCGAGATTGGGTTATGGAAATGGAACTATATTTTGTGTGGTTGAGTTCGACTCTCGTAGGGACAAGCAAGGGTGGCAAAAGTGAAATTATAGGAATGGTATGAAGTCTTGGGGACTCTGGCAACCGAGAGAAGAACAAGATGAACAACAAAATGGGAAATTTGGGTTGATTGAGTTACGGGGGTTAGTTTATATAATAGAGCACTCGGACCACCGATGCAGTGGTAAATGCATGGTATGGGACATGCAGGTCCACGTGTTTTATTATATAAATTAACGGTGGGTAGTTGAAGTTAAGCTGCATTCATGATAAATAATATATGTTTGATAACATATTATAATTTATTTATGTTAGCATGACACTTGGTTTAGCCATGACAATAATCCTTGATATGACTTATGTCCATACTGAGCTGTGGTTTCGCTCACCCTATACATTTTAGACATTGCAGCTTCCTACAAGTTTAAAGAAGGGTAGGCAAGCTGAGATTGTGTTAGACGAGAGATTTAAGAGCTTTTATTTATTTTTGTACACCCTGTAAGGATTCTGGAGTTATTTATAGAATAAAAGTTTGATTTTTTGCCAACCCCAGGGTCTGGTGCATGATAGTCACACTAAAGAAATATTTGAACTAGAAAAACAGAAATAATTTTTTTTAAAAGAGGACAACTAATGGCAAAACCACGGTTATCCACTCATTCTGGGGGCTGAGAAGAGTCACAGAGGCATTTCAACCTTCCCCTGACCACAAGTCTGGCTTCCACACCAGCAGCAGGTTTTGAACCCGAGGCCTCTAGTTTTTAGTTTGAAGGAAGTCTCGTAATCCGTCTTCTACCACTGAGCCACCAGCTCGTGGTTAAAAAAAAAAAGCAAAAATAATTGAATAAGCAGAAGGACAATTACTAATTAGATAAATTACAAACTCAACAAATAAATAGAGAGAGAGTAGTAGTAGTACTGTGAAGAAAGGGAGAGAGAACAGAGAGATCTAGGGGTAGATTTACTATTACCGTTTCAAAACCCTCGTACTAATTAACATACCAAACTTTCGGTTTGGCAAAAATCTATTACCATTACATACAGAATTTTCGTATACGAAGTTTGGTACTGCCAAATAGTTCAGTGGCATGGTATGGCAATTGTAATTGCCACTTTGTTTTGGAACAAAATCTATTTTTGTTTTTTTTAACCTTACTCTAGGGAAAAACTTTTTTTGGGTACTTTTATCTCATACATTGTAGCCTAAATTCATCTATTATTCATCATTCACAATTCATATACACAATAATTCAAATGATGCATCAAGATTCATGATGAAAATTAAGCTTATAATCCAAATATAAGTTACGAACCAAAACAAATAGAAGTTAAAGTTTTAAACCAAATGAAAATTGGAACTAAACATTAAAAAGTAACAAATTCTTCAAGCTTGAGATGTCGAAACTTTTGGAGGATGCATTAAACTTATAGAAGATTGAGCTTGTGTCAAGCCTACATTACAAATAAAGAAAAAAAAATATTAGTAGCAAGAAGAATTAAAGTTGAAAACCATTTAGTAAAAAATTTACTAAAAAAAATTAAAGCATATCTTACTTATTTCCACTTCTTCCATTTCCTAGTAAAATTGAAGCATATCTTCCATTGGTTCATTATAGAAGTTATCTTCATCCGCCATAAATCAATCACTTGTACACACTAGTGCCTCTACTATTTTAGGAGTCAAGGATGCCCTAAAATGGTCCACAACCCTCCTCCCTAGGCTAAATGCATTTTCACTAGGAATGGTAAAAGTGTAGATTGCAAAGATATCATTGGCTATTTGTGAAAGAATTAGGAACTCATTTATGTTTGATTTCCATCAACTCAAGAGATCAAAGTCACCAACAACAATGCTAATATAAGTAGGGTTTTATTTTCAAATTATTGGAATATTATATATATATATATTATAAATATGTGTTATATAATTATATATTATATTATATTTTTGGTACGGTACTATAATACCGTGGTAATGATATCTATTACCAATACTGTACCATGAAATTTTGGTATGGTACAATACCGTACCATTACCGATTGGTACAAAAAATTTGACACAAAATTGGTATGATGCAGTTGGCAATTTGGTTAGGACGGTAATTTGACAAAAAAATCCACCCCTAGAGAGAACAAAAAGAAAGATAACGACATAAAATTGTAAATGAAAAAGTAATTAAAAAAAGAGAAATTTTTATTGTGCTTAGAACACGGGTGGTACATCACATGTCATTATATAAGGGAGAAGTTTTATTTTTAAGTTGTCTAATTTTTTTAACACAAATATCTCACCACTTGTATAATAACACGTGGTATACCACTCTGTAAAAAATTTCTTTAAAAATACACCCATGAGATGACCCACACATGTATAAATTTTGTCACTATCTGAAATAAATAGAAAACATTATATCTCTATAAAACATAGCTTTATAATTTATCTTTATGTGTAATTGTTCCTTTGAAATACAAATATAACAAGAATTAATTTGTAAAATTAAATAATTAAATAATAACCAATCGTACCACATAGAGACTATATGAGAAAATCAATTGGAGTCCTTCAGGTCGCGTTTGGTACGTGGGACGGGACGGAACGGAGTAGGACGAGGCGTTCCGTCCCACGTTTGGTGCGCCTAAAACGAGTGGAACAGCGTTCCACGGAACAAAGTTTGGATGATTTTTCATTCCACCTCCCCCCTGGAACGACTTGTTCCACGTCCGTGGCACACAAATTTATAACATTTTAAGACAAAAATGCCCCTTGTCTTTTTCAAAATTTACATCATCAAAATCATACAACAAACCTTAAAACTATCTCTCTTCTTCTCAGCTGCTGAACCTCTTCGCCTCTACATCTCCCCTTCACAACCTTCCTCCTCATCCTCTTCTATGTGGCAGCTCTGCATCTCCTCTTTGCAACCTTCCTCCTCATCCTCTTTTGTGTAGCATCTTTAGCTCTGCATATCCGTTCTAGGTTCGATCTGCTTTTGTGTAGCCTCTCTGTCTCTCTTTCTTTTTTAAAATAAAAAATTGTTTCCAGGAGGTCCTAATTTTGATGTAAATTTGAAGTGGCATTATTATTCTTTTCTGATTTGCTTGTTTCGATTTCATTAACACCCATTTAACATGCAAAACATTTGTAATTTCCACTACCTGTTTTGGTCTGCTTTGGTTGGTTCGATCTGCTTTGGTCCTTGCATATTATTCAAAACATTTGTAATTTCCACTACCTGTTGCTCGAACATGCACCAAGGGGTACAAAATTAAGAGAGTTTTGAAGCTCATTTTGTGTACTTTAAGCACCCTACTAGGGTTTGTAAGGAGAAGTGTTTAGATAGTGTAGGGAATGACGAGAATAGGGAACGCAAGCCTTTCCTTTAACCTTAAAAATAGCTCGATGGCAAGGAGCAAAGATTGGAAGAGAGTCTAGATTGAAACAGGGAACGCAAGCCTTTCCACTACCTGTTGCTCGAACATGAACCAAAGGGTACAAAATTACTCCTGATGTGAAATTCGATATGAAAAAGTAAGTGCCGAAAGATTAGTATATAAAAAAGTGTGTCAAAAGATTAGTACATGTAAATGAAAGAGTAAATTGTAGCAATGGTCCTCCAACTTTAATCAAATTGGAGCAATGATCATTCAATTAAAAATTCATTACCATTGGTCACTCAACTTATCAAAATGTGTAGCTATAGTCATTTTCATCAAGTTCGTCAAAATTTTGTCAAAATAAGTTATGTTGGAATAACCATTTATATAATTAGGGTCTCTCAATTTATCAAAGTGTGTAATTATGGTTCTTTTCGTCAACTACGTCAAATTTTTTGTCAAAACGAGTCATATTAGAAAGACCATTACTACAATTGGATTAAAGTTAAGGGACCATTTCTCCGAATTAAAGTTGAGGGACCAATGATAATGAATTTTTAGTTAAGAGACTATAGCTGCATGTTTTGATAAATTGAGGGACCAATGGTAATAGATTTTTAATTGAGGGACCATTGTTTCAATTGAGTTAAAGTTAAAGAATCCTAGCTAAATTTACTCTAAAAGAAAATATGAAAAAGTGTACCATAAAATGAAACCTGACAGAAAGATTAGAATTAGAATTGCTAAGGGCATTTTTGTACTGTAAACAAATCAAATCTGAAAACTAAGCCAACCGACGGTTGGGTTGTTGGAAATTCAAATTAAAAGCCATGTGATGTCTAACTATCTGTCCATGTGATGTCAGTTTCTTTCCAGGGTGGTTTTTCAGCAACTAAAAAGATCATTGCTTCCTCCATGTGTTAGCCGAAAGGAGATTGAAAGACAGCAGATATGTGAGCTGCTGTGTGCAAGCTGAAAGGTGGTTATTACAACCTGCCATGATGCAATGCATGTGTATGCCAACTATCAAAGTTGCTGCATGTGTTTGAAAGGATGTAAAGATGTGGAACACCATCATTCATTATACGTATTGTTGGATTGTTTATTTTTTCAGTTTTGTATAAATAGGCCATCTTGCTAAGCCTTAGAGCATCCCATCCGAATCCCATTTGCCATTCTCATTTTCAGCTTGTAAGCTATTGTGTTTGTAAACTCTCTTTTCATATATCAAAGTCCAAGTGTTTTTTTTCGAAGCTTGTTGTTGCTTCCCTCATTTCCCTATTTCTTTGTCCAATTTTATTGAGAGTGCAAAGTGAGAGGTGTGATAGAGTTTGTAAACTTATCACCCACATATTTTGGTATTGAGTTAGTAAACTTTTCAAATACCAACATGGGTAACAAGGGACACACTAACAAGATGCGTTCCCAGTTCACTGAAGAAGAAGAAGATATGACGCGCGCGAGTTCATGGATTTCAGTAGTGGTGATGGTGGTGACGGTGGCGATGGTCGTGTAAGGAGAGCGAAATATTAACAAGACGGGAAGGGTAATTGGTCCAGCGCATAAGACTAGGCGCATGCTCAGACTCGGACTCAGCCTCAGGAAAACGATACCGCCGTCCCCGACCTTGACACCGACGGCAGCTTCTCTTCCCTGGAGGGGATGTTACATCGGGCCATAGGCCACTCCGATACCGTCCAATTGAAAGAAACGGCGCGAGATGTCCATCAAACAACCATACTTGTCATTCAGTTTATTTTTGCTGAATGAAGATGTTCTTGTACAGAAATAAGTCTTTTTATTTTATAAGGGATAATACTTTTAAGCCAAAGAAAAATACAATCAAACAAAAGATGACAAAACAAAAATCATACAATACAACAAACTCACTCAAATACAAAAGAAAGCTAAACATATTAAAAAATTACATGATACAGTTTAAGAACTATCCTATTCAGCAATCCTGAAAGAAGTATGCTCCACGGCATGTTTACCAGCAAGGAACCAAGCACAATCCAAAACCCAATGAAAAATCCAAGTCCCAAGCTCACGTAGAACCACTTGTCCTCGAGTAAATAGTATCCCCCTCCTCCGTCTTGCTCAACTGTTGGTGGTGGTATCACTCCATTCGCGCTGCAATTGTTGTTGAGTGGAGGTCCGCATAGTTCATTGCCGACGAAGCTAGACTGATTAAGGCTCTGCAGCTGAGTGCTTTCCGGAATTCGTCCTGTCAAATTGTTGTAGGATAAGTTCAAGTGACTCAGAAATGTCAAAGTCGTCATGCTTGGAGGAATTTCACCATGGAGTTGGTTCATGGAAAAATCGAGAGATTCTAAATGTGCCATAGTACCAATCTTTGAAGGAATTCTTCCGGTGAAGCTATTATTCGATAAATTGAGTGATTGCAATGCGAGGAGGCTGGTAAGTTCTTCAGGGATCTCTCCAAACAAAAAGTTGCATGAAAGGTCTATGCTTTTTACAAATCCCAGAATCTTGTTATATTCCACTTCTCTCCCTTTCGTTACCAAGATTGCATTACACCCTCCTGGCCTAAAGGATACTGACAAATTAGCCATGGCGCTCAAATTGTGGAAGCATCTTGGTATCATTCCTGAGAGTTTGTTATGTGCAAGGTCCAATATCTGGAGCCTTTTCAAATAACAAACTTCATGAGGAATGTCTCCTTTAAACTCATTCGAACGAAGGTTCAGAATCAGCAGCTCTGAAAGGATTTTCCCAATCCATATTGGTATGCTTCCGACAAACCCATTCCCACTGAGGTCAACATCTGACAACAAGGTACAGTTTTGTAGGGAATGTGGCAATTCTCCATACAGGTGATTATTGCGCAAGTGCAGCCATCTTAGCCCTTGCAAGTATCCCATGGACATTGGGAAATTCCCAGTTAGGTGGTTGTTTTCTAAATTTAGGGCGTGCAAGCCTCTCCAACTCATCCAACAGTCGGGTACTTTTCCAGTAAGAAGATTGTTCCCGAGATGAAGATAAAAAAGTTGCTTTGGTTCATTCGGCCTATCACAGAAGAAGTGGAAAACAGATCCAGAAAATGATGAATTGGAAAGATCTAAAAAAGATAATGAGGTGGGAACAATAGGCAATGCACCAGTGAAATGGTTAGAACTAAGATCAACCACTGACATAGGACTAGCAACTATATTTTGAATCTGCCCATACAATTGATTGTGAGAGAGATTCAGATACTGTACTTGGGAAGTTAAGTTCCAAAACCAAGTTGGAATAGTACCTGAAATTCTTGTACCAGACAAGCTTAGTTCTTTTAATTGCGTTTGTGTCCGCAACCACATTGGCCATTTAGGTCCCAGATGCCAGGAATCCAATTGCAAAATTTCAAGTTGAAAAGGAGGAACCCAATCTCGACTGGTTTTCAGAGTAAATGAGTTTCCATTTGCAATGAAATGCTTCAACTTTGTAAGGTTGCTAAAAGAAACTTCCGACACTGCACCTTCTAACGAATTATTAGATATATCCAAATCTGTAAGCATTTTGAGTTGACCAATAACTTCTGTGAAAGTTCCATTAAACTGATTTCCAGATACATCCAATTTTTCCAAGCTTGACAGATTTCCTAGGGACATTGGAATGGGACCTGATATATTAGTATTCCTCAACGACAATGACTTTATTCCATCTGGGCCACATTTGGATAAACTTTCAAAGATTTCGGATGGTCTTCGAACTGTGAAATGGTTCTCTGACAGATCAAGAACTTTCAACTTACAAAGATGTCCCAAAGAATTTGGGATTTTCCCTTCCAACTGATTATAATTGAAGTCTAGATTGACAAGGGATGTCAAGTTTCCAATGGAACTCGATATTTCACCACGTAAGGCATTCTCAGAAAGAAGTAAGGACTCAAGATTGTTCAAGCTATACAACCATTTTGGTATGGTAGAATTGAAGTCGTTCGACCTGAGATTAAGAACTTTAAGACAAGTCATATTCTGAATACTGCTTGGAAGTTGTCCTGTAAGTTGATTGTCTTCTAGACTCAATGCAAGGTCTTTTTGGTTAAACAACCATTTGGGAATCGGATCAAGACTAATAAAATTGAATGACAAATCAATTTCCCTCAAAGATGTGATATTATATGAAATGCTAGGAATTGGACCTTGGAAACCACAACCCTTGAGATGAAGAGAAACTAGATTTTTAATACTCAAAACCCACCTCAGCATCAAAGAAATATAATTGTTTCCAGAAAGATCAAGGACGACCAGGGAAGTAAAATTTGTGGTGGGTAGATGGGGAATTTGATCAAGTTGACAATTGGACATAATTAACTCTACCAAAGAAGGGAGCATGTTTGTAACTTGCAACCAGTCAGATGCTTTGCTAAGATTTACAAAACTTAAGTCCAAGTGTTTCAATAGAGAAAGACTAGAAATCCACTGAAGGTTATCAACCTTCATATTGTAACTACTGAGATTGAGATAGCGTAGACTGGAGAGATTTCCCAGATTATGATGAATTATTCCATAAAACTCTGAGTGTGCAAGGTTAAGGTGTGTTAAACTTGTCATAGAACCAAAGAAACTAGGAATTTGTGTTCCATTGAAATTATTGTTACTCAAGTCCAAGAAGTTGAGATGCTTTAAACTGAGCAAAGAAGGATTTATCTTACCACCGAACGAAGATTTGACATCCCAAAAAGAGTGATAACTATTAAGGTGCAGCTCGTGGACGTGGCCGGTTATGTGATCACATACAACTCCTGTCCAACTGCAACAGTCTGAATCTTCTTCTGCAACCCACGATGCAAGCCGATTGGCAGGGTCCTTGAGATCTTGCTTGAACATCAGAAGTGCTTGTCTTTCGATTTCTTTGCAAAGTGGAGGCCAAGCGGGATTTCCATTGCATAAACCAATACTGAAAGTAATGGTTGCAATGGCTAGAAACCTGATTAGTAGTAAAACAACTCTCATGGTTCTCTCCATAAAGTTCTAGTGTATGAAGCAAGTGATGTGTATGAGCAATGAACAATCCAGAGTAGTGCTACCTATATATACTAGGGAGCCTCACTTTTTCTAAACCACCTCTACGGCATGAGACAGCATTTTCAAAATCGGTGCACATCAATGACAGTAGCAGTTGGACGGACTCTTGGAATCTTGGACAAAAGTTTCATAGATGATTAGCTGGATTAAACCAAGCGGCTATTTAGGACTAGCTAGTCCACATCTATAGAGACAGAAGATAATTTAAGACCCCACTTGGAATTGGGAATCGTCGGTCCTTCAAAAGGTATTTGGAATAGATGAAAAATTATTTTCTTTAATGGATGTGATATTTACTGGGATATGATATTATAGGGATTGGAACTTGGAAATTATAACCCTAATGCAAAGAGAAATGTAGATTTACTTGTTTCATGGGTTCTCTGTCATCACATGCTGTTGGTACAAAAATTGACGTTAAATTGTGATGTGTTAGAGTTCTCCTTAGCATTTCTCAAGTGCAAATGAAAGTAAAATTTATGATGCTTTTTGTAACAGCATCTCCAAAGGAGTTAGCAAAAACTTTTTTTTTACAAGTGTTGTGTGCTAACTCATGTGGCACTTTAATGCAATTTCTCAATAATATAAAATCGCCTACTGTTCAATGAAATCCAACACGAACAAAAATGGATTTAAGCAACAAATGTTGAAATAGATTTCCTTCTCGACGATCACAGCTTAGGGATAAGTGGCATGGTAGAAAAACAGCACCTCTGCGTTCATAATATCTGGAAGCAGGTGCGTTTGCTAAAAGTTAATTCCTTAAAAAGGTGCGAGCACGGCCTCTATGAACCAAATGGAAGAAAAGTTGAAAATTACTGTCAAGATTTTCCTTGGAAAAAAAATGAAAAAAAAAAACTGGGATTCCAACAAATGAGTAAAAGTGCGACGTACAAACCAAGTCGGCAGAACATTCCTTTAGTAAAGTAATTAACTAAAATAAAAATTCAAGAGAAAAATTGGCACCATTTTATGAGTTGAGAACAGGTCAATAAATACCTCTTTATTAAACCAATTTCTATGAAAGTGTTATTTGCTAACTTATTTGGCATTTTTATGCTACTTTTTCTAAACCATCCTTTTTCTCATTTGAAGGTGAGTAATAATGCCAACGTTTGACGAAACGGAGAACGTAGGCTTTTGTGAATCCATGCCCATGAATGAGTCAGTCCGACTGTCATTGAATGTTTGATCATGTTAGGAAGTTGAGAAGATAAAATTTTATGTGGAATATTTGGCCAAAAACTCTGATATATTCCATATGATGACGAATGCATGAAAAGTCATGCAGAATAATTAAAGCTTTGATTTTTCTCGTTCAAAGATGATAAGAAGGGTTGAACTCTAAGGCCAGTCGTATTCGTAGCCCCACCTGGAACTGGGAACAGTCCTTCGTACAAGTCGTAGCTAAGACTAAAGACCCTCCTTGCTAGCTAGGCAAATCAAACAAGCAAATGATTTAATCCACAACTTTATATATTCCATACGATGAATGCATGAAAATTCAAACAGAATAATAATTAAAGCTTTGGCTTTTCTTGCTCGAAGATGATAAGAAGGGTTGAGCTGTACAGCCGAGGTGCACAACACGTAGACTTGAGAGATTTCCAAGTTCACAAGGAATTATTCACTCAAGGATCAGAAAGTAAAACAAATCTCTTTAAGTGAGTAAAAGTGCTATGTAATAACCCCCAAGTCTGCAGAACATTCCGTTGGTGAAAACGTTAGATCTTAACTCAAGATAGTGAAAATGTTAGATCTTAGCTCAAAATAGTGGCAAATTGGCAATAACAAAGTAGCATAGAAAGGAACATCAAATTGCCTTCTGAAGGCAAATGTGCACTCTTGGCAATAAATCCAGTATCGTGATCGGCAGAACTATTAGGTAAACGCGCCATTTCACATAATAATTGTTAAAGAAGCAATATCCTTGTAAATAATGAGAAGAAAAGGCTGAGTTTGAAGAATGTACGTTCTGTAGGCGGAAAACAACGAATGATACAAACGTCAAAGAAAAGTCAAGCGGAAACGTTTTCCTAAATGTGACTGATGTAGCCCGTGCATTCTGAGCTAAACAAGAATTTGTATCTGGATGAACAACGAACAAGGCAATATCGACCAGTTGGGCAACCGAACGAGGCAATATCGACCAGTTCACAAGGAAGTATTACTAGTGACGTGTACATAACCTTATACATAATGTTAAAGTATCCCATTTCAAATTTGCCAGAGATCACTCGAATTCACTATCACCGACTGAGCAATTTATCATTTCAATCACAGAATTGCTCCAATTCTTCAGATTATTAATAAAAAAACACAATCATTTTACTGACTAATGATAAACAAACACAATCGGGCACAAAATGGAGAATGATTACAGAAACTGCCAATCCATACCTTATGATCGAGGAGCGAAGAGTACGACTGCCGGCACGCGAGCTTAAAAGCGCGAATAAGGATGCCAATTCCAACCTTGATGGTGTACGACAAAAGAGAGCTCTAGCATAGATTACCAATGGCGTGGGTGACGCAAGACTCGTCCGCGGCATGGTCGCAGGGCCGGTGGGGCTGTGAGCCTGTTTGGGTTAAAACTTGAACTTTGAGGTTAAAAGGGAGTTAGCCCAGAAGAAGGCCCAGAAAGAAGGAAGCCCAAGGCTCAGCCGAAGCCCAGAAGTCGGAAGAGGCCCTTTTCCCGACTAAGTGCAGATTACTTAAGCCACTTGCTCACCTACCTAGAGGTCAAGTGGTGTAGACCAGCCAGTTAATCAACCCAAAAGTACTTTATAATGGTAGTACAAGTAAAAAGCTGATGAGTCACTACCCTTCAGCTGCATTCGGGCAAGATTGAAGCTACATATAGTCAAGCCAAATCATCTATAAAGGGGAAAGAAAAATCAGAGATAAGGACACTCAAACAACCAAACAAATACACAAACTCTGCTTAAGCTAGATTTGTATACGAAGCTGTAGTCAGCACCAAGCCTTCATCCTTTTCGGGATCAACCTTCACCAAAAAAACCTTTGTAAAGCTCAGCTACCTTGTCTGAATCTTGCTGTAGTATCGATTCCCTCCTGTAAACTCATCTCCCAATCTCCCCTTCTAGCACCCAAACCCTTTGTAAATCACAAAGAGAGGAAGTTGCAAGACGATCAGCCTTGCCCGACCCTCTTTGTTTTGTCTTTTCATTCATAAATCTAGCACTATGATGTATACTTCCATCTGTAATCCAAGTTATTTCTACAAGTTTATGATTAAAAGACTTCTAAGTTCTAATCTTTCGGGCATACAAGATTGATCAATTAAAAGTCCTTGGTCTCAAGGCATAAAAAGGAACTTTATGTGGACTTAACCCATCCACGACAATCCTTGATAAACAAGAAGTCCTAAGTTACTTGGGGTGCAAGTAATCAACCTATTTCTTAGTTTTACTTCTGTTATATTATGATTGTTATAGAACGTTTGAGTATAGAATTAATTCTAATGGGAAGCCTCAAGGCCTATACCTAAGGCCATTCAAAGGCACGTATCTGAGTTTGTTCTGCTTTTCGTGCTCGGGTGATTAAAGTATAACAGTTGTAATATTTCTGCAACAATGAAACAACCACTATATGTTCGAGCACTTGGTTAGTTTTTTATTGAAGGCCTCAAAGCCTATACCTAAGGCCCTACAAAGGCACCTTTCATAGCTAACTTGGTTTCTCGGGCATATACAATCAAACTAAACATCTGTTTTACATCTGTCATGCTAAAGATGGCAGTGGCACGCCTGAACATCTGAAGTTAATTTTGATTGTGAGCCTCAAGGCTTACACTTAAGGCCCCACAAAGGCACATTTCATGATTAACTCTGTCATTCTCTTACAGGCCGCCAATAAGCAGAAGCCCGACAGACAATATCAACCGGCGCCAAACCTCTCGGGGAGCTGTGTGCTCGTCGGTCAGGAAACGTCCCCATCGGAAATTTCTCTAGACAAACATAGTTTTGGCATGCCCGGTGGGATCACTTTTCACTCTCGTATGTCAAAGAAGAAAAGCCATAAAGCTTTCAGAAAGAGTACAAAGAACGGATCATCTCAACCTTTGCTACAAATGATAGATCAATTAGGAAATCCTTCTTCTCCATCAGGACAGGTGATCCTGGAAAGCCCGACTTCATCTGGAAGGTCTAAAGGAAAATGAACTAATGAAGAGCTGCATGCTACTACGATATAAGTGTTGAAGAGCATGGAAAGGATTTCTTTGGAAACCAAGGGAGAAGTAAGCAGACTTTGTACCTTAACAAGGAATCTACAGAGGAGACTAGATCTGGAGTTTTCTACCCCAAAAGGTGCTCAAGGAAGTGTGATAAGCCAAGCTACCTCCAGAAGTGAACCAGTTATTCCCCTATTTCTGTTATTTGAAGAAGAGAAGGATAAAGGAAAGAAAAAAGAAGTTCTTGAAAGAAGTCAACCCATGATTGCACCGGTTCTAGAAAGAGAATTCCCTAACTTCCCATTATTATCATTTAATAATAGGAAGCAGAGCGAACAAGAAAGAACGAAGTATGGGATGCCCATATTGACCGGAGAATCCAACAAAAAGGAAGGCCTTCGTAACTTCAGATAAACCTTTTCCTTATAGGCCACCCCTGTTGGCTAATAAGGGAGGAGGAGCAAACTGGAGAAAGCTCGAATCAAATAAGGAAGCATGTGCAGGCAATAATCGAAGCCCAAAGAATGAGTATGCTCTTATCTTCCATAATAATAATACAACCACTCAGCAACTGAGGGAGGAGCTGGCTGAATTAAGGAGGACGGTGGCTCATAATGCTCAACCACAAGCTCATCCAATATTCAGGGTTACCTATCAAAAACCTTATCTTGAATACATTGATGAGCAGAACCCATTTCCTTTCAACTTTAAAATGCCCGCATTCCCAACATTCACAGGAGAATATGGCAATTTGTCCTCCAGAGATCATATTTTCAAATTCTCCAATCATTGTGTGGCATATGAAGACAACCCGAACTACAAGTTGAGGTTGTTTGGAAATTCATTGGCGGGGCTAGCATCTCAATGGTACTCTCTATTGCCCCCTAACTCTATTGCTAACTGGAGGCAGATGGAGATGGCCTTCCATGAACAGTTTTACATAATAGAACCAGAAATGACTATCAATGACCTGGTTGAAGTCAAACAATATGACCACGAGTCCACAGAGGATTTCATGATGAGGTTCAGAAAGACGAGAATGAGATGCCAATTCCCCATTAACCAAGCTCAACTTATATCAATTGCTCAGAGGGCTTTAAGATTACCTCTGAGGAAAAGGTTCTATGATACACAATTTAACGAGTTATAGGAGTTGGTAATCGCCGCCACAAAGTATGAAAGTTAGAAGAACAACAAGTGAAGCATACTTCCAAGGTTCCTCCCTTTTACAAAAACAAAGCTGCAATTCACCGTGTGGAGGTGGAAGAAGCAAGGCCAGAGCATGAAGAGGGCCATGATAGAGAGGAAATTGATGTTTGTGCTGCTGAAATGACCACGCCTTTCAAACCATTGATGGTGAAAGGGTTGGTTCAACCCATCAAAGACCAGAAAATCATAATGAACGATGGAGGGTTCGTCTCTATGAAACCTCCCAAGTACCAGAGTTATTCATTTTATTTAGCCAAAACACCTGAGATCTATGAAGAACTGGTGCGGGCAAGATTAATTTTGCCCGACAGTACCAAAAAGATGCCTACGCCAGAAGAGCTAAGGGGGAAGAAGTATTGCAAGTTGCACTATACCTTCAACCATTCTATAGCCAATTGTGTCCAGTTCAGAGATTGGATACAAGACCTTATAGTGAAGGGAAAACTGTTGCTTGACAAACCCCAAGCTAGTATGATGGTTTATACAAACCCTTTCCCGGAGGCCCATATCAACACGATCAACCTGGTTTGGGTAGAGAAGCCGGGGTCATCATTTGTTGCGAAAGAAGAGGGAGATAGATCCCATGTTGCCCCAACACTCCCACGTCAATAATAATAGCACCAGAAGAAGGACCAATTGATCATGATCAGGTTCTGAAATTGGTATTAGTAAGGGAAGCAGAAAAGAAAATAAAGTGGGGGCAGGGAGTTGCCCAAATATATAACATGGGATTTAAAATTTTAATTCAGATAGGGCCATGAGCAAGGCAAGTAGAGGCAAACAGAGGTAAAACACATGTTCATTCTGATAAAAAAGAAGTGTTACAAGTGCTCATAGTCTGACAAATTTACATCTTCACTCAGAGTAATTATTCGGGAATGATAAGTCTGCATGATTGCAAAAATTCGACCAGGTTCGTGTTGGAAATGTGCCCTAAAACCAATCATATGATTATACTTTACGGACATTTCACATGTTAAACTAATATAGTTTAACATAAAGGGCAAATATTATTGTTTGAAGCTGTCTCATATAAATGTTATACGCTTAAACGATAAGTCTAAGGAATATGTAATTGGGAGAATGCGATCTAAAGAAGTTAGATTCATAAGACAATTCTCTCGTATACATATCCTAAACGTTCCAGATCATAAGATTGCCAATTGGGCATTGACAATCTGTTAAGATCAGTACGTGCTATGTCTTCTCTAAGGAGAGTGACTGGTCTCGAGTCATTGGTATGACTGACACCAAGACAAGCATGTAGGTGCTCAATAGAGAATGAGTCCACTGAACACAATCAACAAGGAGTTCTCATACTCATGTCACATGAGAACTCATGGTTGGGATAATGCAAAGTAGTCATTTGACCTGAGGCATCATAGTTGTCTTGTGGTTAGGTCATTGATCTTTGACTATGTCAAAGTCACTCCGTGAGAAGGTGTCCACGACATAGTTGGGGTTAAGCCATTTAGCCATGGAGGCAAGTGAATGCGCAACAAGGGATCTCTAACCTTTAAACCGTTTGAGGGAGAATACTCTATGATATGATTAAGAATCTCTGGCCAGAGTATGAATGAGATTTAGGAAGTCGTTCCAAATCACATTCAAGGTAATCATATAAGTAAATGAATCACATTAGAGAGTAGACATGAATAAACTATCAAACCAAA
Source organism: Malus baccata (assembly GCA_006547085.1). Lineage (NCBI taxonomy): Eukaryota > Viridiplantae > Streptophyta > Magnoliopsida > Rosales > Rosaceae > Malus > Malus baccata. Next base: position 259,131 of record VIEB01000295.1, on the reverse strand, counting down.
CAATGTGGTCAAGAGTATTGTATTAGAGAAAGACCGTATTGCATTGTAATCCTAAACTGAATAGGTTCTCCACCTCTTTTGATTAGCTTGGGTAGCCATGACATACTGTTAGGTGTCACTCATGGTTTGTGGAAGCCCTAAACGTGTATAATCACTAAAGGGATAATTGAAAGTAAGTTTCAATTCATAATCGATTAGAAAGAGTTCTAATCGCACACTGCCTCGCTTGAAGGAACCTAATGGATCGTACACCATGTAAGGTAGAGATTGAAGAAACAACGGAGATGAGTAAGGATAATTAAATGGTTTAATTATTTATGGCAATGATTAATTAATATGTTAATTAATCAAACGAATAAAGTTCGTTAAAGACCTCAGGTTAGTTTTGGGCCGCAAGGCCCAATGGGATTTGAATGTCAAGGCCATTAACTCAAGTTGTATGACAACTTGAAAACACAAAGGGCATGAAAGCCCAATGAACCCTTAATGGTCGGCCATATAGAGAGGGGTAGTGAACTTGGCTTAATTGTAAGTTTGCCACTCTATTGTGAGGTGGTATAAAGACAACTTTATAGACATTTCATCCTTAAGGTTTTCTTTTGGAGAAAATTGGAGAGAACATGTCTCTCCCTTTCTCTCTAGGAGGTCGGCCCCTTAGAGGAGATTAGCTAGCAATCTTTCCTCCTCCAAGGTCACTTATCTCTTCTTCAAGTCCATCCTTGGTGTGAAAAAAATTAGAGGTTCTCAACTTTGGGAACTTGGAGAATCCTTTCAACCATCCTCATCCAAGAAATCCATGGATTTAAGAAGCAAGGAATAAAGGCCCTCTCCTTGGGTGATTAGCTTTTGCTTATGCAAAGAGGAATCAACAAAGGTATAAAATCTCTCAACTCACTTTGTTTTGAGTTGAGTCTTGGTTCACCTTTCTACTAGGCTTTGAATTTCATGGGTAATGTTTTGTTTTTTAGTGCATTCAAGCATGATTCCGCCTTTAAATGTTAATTGCATGCCAAAGATGTTGCTCAAATGAACATGTTTTTCACAAAATTTCCTTCAGTTTGGCCAGAACAGTGTTGCTATTAAAAAGTTGAGACCTAGTGTGCTCTAGATCTAAGTCTGACTTCTTCACTTTTTCAATTTGATGTTTAAGAGTGCCAAGAAGAGTTGTTTGCTCAGCTTTAAGAGCAACAAGTTGTTCTTCCAGCTTCTGGATTTCAGAAGTTACCACTCCAATCCTTTCTTTTGTCAGCAAGCCCTTATCCATCAACTGTTCGACCTGAGCAGAAGTGCTTGATTCTTTCTCCTTGAAGCATCTTACACGATTGTCTTGTCTCTCAGCTCTCTGATGTTGATCCCAGAGAGCCCTTAGGTTCTCGAAGAAAGAGATAAAGGAATCATGATGGGTTTTGGATAGCTGACCGGCTTTGAAAAAGCTCAATCGTAACCTTTTCTATATCATGAAGAGCCTTGAGGCTGAATGAAGCTGAGAAGTCTTTCTTCACCCATTCTTGGAAAGCTCGGCGTTACTCTTGAAAGCCGGAAGGTTCAGAAGAATGCTTTGAAGATTTCAGCCTTGTCGCAAGTTGCCCGAATTCTTCAAAAAGTTCGGGCAAGTCAGCAGTCGTTGAAAATGAAAAAGAAGGGGGATGGGTTCGTACTCCAGTTTCTTCTGATGGAGTAGTGACCACTGATGAGGCCAAATCTCCAGTTTCAGTCCCGATCCTCTCAATTCTAGGGAGGGAAATCCTTGAACTACCATAAGTTGAAAGAGGCCGGGGGAACTCCATCTTACGCACCAAACGTGGGGGAGATTTGCCCGAAGCTTCTCCTAGGGCATGCTGCAAGAACTAAAGAATATAAGATTAAGACAAGAAAGACAATTTAAGGTAGAGAGAAGCTTTAGGAAGAAGAATATGCATGAATGGGCCCTGAGGTTTTAAAAGGAAAAGTAATATTTCCTGTTTGAGGAGAAGAATCACTACCACCAACAGGGGAAGAAAAAGCTGTGCCCGAACCTTCACCAATGCCCTAGGAGCATCCAAGGATTGCAGCAGTTATTAGTAAACAAGTTACGGGAAGAAAACAGAAAGAAAAGATGCCTTCATACCTGAGTGTGACTCTGAGGAGAAGAATGAGGTTCGTCGGTAGTAATTATTAGGCAAGGAAGCACCTGAAAAATAGCTCCCCTTGAAGTCATAAGAATTTCAGGGGCTACGGGTTCTTCAAGTGTCACCATTGACGGTCGTTGTGATTCACGTATTGGAGATGGCTGGAGAAAATATAAATAGAAAGTTAATATGGGCATAGTGTAAATAGAAGTTCAACATCAGGACAACTGCTCACCAAACTGCTGTCATCATCCATAAAATGCAACATGACTCCTATTGCTGGATTGAATTGAGAAGCTGGAATTGCCTCCAGGGCATAGGGAGAAATAGAAGACTTTGAATGAGAACCTTGACTAGGCAAGGGGGCAGATACACCAACCTGGATAAAAATAGAGGAAGAGAAAAGTTTGATCATCTGTTCCAGAGACTATAAAGTTACTCAAGATTCAAGAATGAGGGAAATGCACTCCTGAAAGATTAACCCAAAGAGGAGATACGCTTGTTTTTCGAGCAAATGATAAAGAGGCCTCGGGCGGAAGAATCTTTTCCTCCCTTACGACCTAAATCAAACAATCATGTTCAAAGTTTAAGAAAAGCAAGGGAGATTATGCAAATAAAAATACAAGCAAATACCTTAAGTTCCCTGAAGGTGACATTCTGCAAATCTTCAGCTTTTTGATGCATTTTAGTTCCCAGTGGATCCTCTCTGGATGCAATAGTTGGTTTCTTGGAGGCCTGAGGCCATGATTTCAAAGAAAACAGGGACAATTAAATAAGGAAGAAAGGTGGTCGTTTGATAAAGGAGAGCAAAAAACTTACTTGAAGACTTTTGCTTCTTTATGCCTACCTTAGAAACTGGAGCCGACGAGGCTGAAGACTTGGAAGCTTGGATAGTCCTCGCTCTCTTACTCTTTCTGGTGGGAGTTAGCCGTTTAGGTTCGGGTGGTGATGCAGGTTCAGATTATGAGGTCTCAACCACAACTACTTTTCTCTGCTTAGGCGTTTTGATGTTTGCTTCGGGTACTTCTTCAGCCTCTGAATCTCCAAAAGATTATGAAACATCTCCTCATTTTTCAGTTTCTCGTCTTTGAGCCTCTACTACGACTCCATGAAGAACTGCTGCATCAGCTGAATCATCATCTGATTCAATGGATGCCGTTTCGACATCCACTTAAGCTGCAAGATCAAGGGAAATAAGACTTAAAAAACTTCAAAAGAAGGCAGAGTCAAGTCGGGAAGAGAAAATCCTATCAAAAGTAACCGGTTCTTCTGCTGAATCACTTCCTTCCAGTTTTCAAGTTCGCCCGAACTTGGGTACGACTTGAGAGAAAGTTGACTAAAGAGACGATCGTGAGTTTCTCGCAAATCTCCTCCATATTTCTTGGTTCATTTGGCTTCCCACCAGGTGGAGAAGAGTGGAGTACATTCAAAGTTAAGAACTATGGACTTTCGGGCAGCCTAATTCATAACTTCAAGACTTCGTCGGGCAGTTCGAAAGGTCACCTCTTAAGGGGATGGTAGCCGGAAAGAAGTGCCACAGTGGACAGAATCAAAGAATGGGATAGGAATGGCTTGCCTAAAGCCTAATTGCCTGCTACAAAAATTAGGGTGATACACTTCCAACCCACGATCATAACGGTTGCCACGAACTCCCCAGTCTATGTCTCTTGGTTGAATACAACTGATGAATTTCTCCCTACAAAATGAGGTGGCATATTCTCCGAGAGCGTTTTGGAAGGCTTGGTCAGAAAACCAAGGATATCTCCTCAAAACCGAAGCGCCCCACTCCAAGTATGATCTGGTTCTACAAACCTTGAAAAAATAAAAACAGGCAAACATAGAGTGATCTATAGGAGTAGCTTCAGCTACAATTCGGGCAGGGGCCACACCTTCAGGGAATTCTAAGTTACCAGCCCGAAATTCTGAGAAATACCATTGGAGTCATATTTGGATCATCCATATGGGTCCATTCAGATTGGTTTCAAATGGCTCACCTTGAGTCATTTCAAAGAGGAGATGATAAAGATGAGAAAGAAGAAATGGACATGTGGCTACATCATCAAAGTTGTGAAGGGCTTCCATTAAGGGGATCCATTCAACCTTCACCTTTTTAGATTTATTTAGGAAAACGTGCTTGTTGAGCCAGTATAACAGGAAATACATATGTTCCTGATCTTTATTGGCATGAGAAGAATCTGCACCAAAATTCTCCTTTACCAAACGGATGAATCCCTTGAAAGAAGTCTCATAACTCTTAAAGGTCACAGAGTTGTATTCCAATCGAAGAAAAGAGGCGGAAGAATCGAAGCTTTCAGCAATTGAAGAGGAAAAGGGAACCCAGTATTGGGTAACATCTACAATCCTGCCCAATGGTCTTAGCCCGAAGACCTGGGCCATGTCTAGAACAGTTGGAGACATGGGACCCATGCGAAAATTAAAAGTGTTTGTGCCCGAGTTCCAGAAAATAAGAGAAGTAGCAAGCAGTTCGGGCTTGGCAATAATGGTAGTCTTTGAAAGCATTATTAGTTCGTAAATACCATTGTTCATCCACTTCTTCTTGAAGGTTGGCTCTAGTTCATCAATCCACTGAGCTCAAGCTGGGTCGTTCATCAAAGGAAAGTCACGACGATATGATGACCACTTAGATGAAGAGATGCCCAACTAGGCCAAGAAAGGATTTGGGATAAACCAGTTACCCCTGGGCATATTATTCTCTATCATAGCAGGGACGCGAGAAATCCATGCGGGACCCAATGATTGTGCCCCGTGTGTTTCAAAGAAAAGTTCAGAACACAAACCTGCCCGAGGGCGATGCAATCTGTTGAGTAAGCGACGTAAGGTAACTATGCCTTCACCAGATTCGTATGATAGCTGGACTTGGCCGAATCCTAAAGCCATTTGATAAGTTTGGAAGAGGTGCAATAAGAAGGTGACGAGGGCAGAAGATATGGGACGAAGAGCAAAAGGGAGTCTGAAAATTTAGAAAAAGTAAAATATCTCGGAAGGTAGGAAATTCTAAAATGGGGGATTTCGTATGGAATTCCAGTCTGAATATTAATTGAAGGGGGCACTGTTTGGGTTAAAACTTGAACTTTGAGCTCAAAAGAGAGTTAGCCCAGAAGAAGGCCTAGAATGAAGGAAGCCCAAGGCTCAGCCGAAGCCCAGAAGTTAGAATAAGCCATTTTCCCGACTAAGTACAGATTACTAAGGCCACTTGCTCACTTACCTAGAGGTCAAGTGGTGTAGACCAGTCAGCTAATCAGCCCAAAAGTACTTTATAATGGTAGTACAAGTAAAAAGCTGATGAGTCACTACCTTTCAGCTGCATTCGGGCAAGATTGAAGCTACAGACAGCCAAGCCAAATCATCTATAAAGGGGAAAGAAAAATCAGAGATAAGGACACTCAAATAACCAAACAAATACACAAACTCTGCTCAAGCCAGATTTGCATACGAAGCTGTAGTCAGCACCAAGCCTTCATCCTTTTCGGGATCAACCTTCACAAAAAAAACCTTTGTAAAGCTCTGCTACCTTGTATGAATTTTGTTGTAGTATCGATTCCCTCCTGTAAACTCATCTCCCAATTTCCCCTTATAGCACCCAAACCCTTTGTAAATCACGAAGAGAGGAAGTTGCAAGACGATCAGCCTTGACCGACCCTCTTTGTTTTGTCTTTTCATTCATAAATCTAGTAATATGATGTATACTTCCATCTGTATCCAAGTTATTTCTAGCAAGTTTATGATTAAAAGACTTCTAAGTTCTAACCTTTCGGGCATACAAGATTGATCAATTAAAAGTCCTTGGTCTCAAGGCATAAAAAAGAACTTTATGTGGACTTAACTCATCCACGACAATCCTTGATAAACAAGAAGTCCGAAGTTACTTGGGGTGCAAGTAATCAACCTATTTCTTAGTTTTACTTCTGTTATATTATGATTGACATAGAACGTTTGAGTATAGAATTAATTTTGGTGGGAAATCTCAAGGCCTATACTTAAGGCCCTACAAAGGCACCTATCTGGGTTGTTCTGCTCTTCGTGCTCTGGTGATTAAAGTATAACAGTTGTAATACTTCTGCAACAATGAAACAACCACTATATGTTCGAGTACTTGGTTAGTTTTTTATTGGAAGCCTCAAGGCCTATACCTAAGGCCCTACAAAGGCACTTTTCATAGCTAACTTGGTTTCTTGGGCATATACAATCAAACTAAACATCTGTTTTACATCTGTCATGCTAAAGATGGTAGTGGCACGCCTGAACATCTGAAGTTAATTTTGATTGTGAGCTTCAAGGTATACACCTAAGGCCCCACAAAGGCACCTTTCAGGATTCACTATGTCTTTCTCTTACAGCCTGCCAATAAGTAGAAGCCCGACAGACAATATCAACCGGCACCAAACCTCTCGGGGAGTTGTGTGCTCGTCGGTCAAGAAACGTTCCCATCGGAAATTCCTCCAGATGAACAGAGCCAGTGGCGGCGACGGATCGCTGGCGATTCTGGAGCTCCTGGATGGCATTACGAAGGCGGTCCTCAGGCTCGCAGAGGTAGCGCTTAGCGTCAGAGCTATCTAAGGGAGGGGGAATAGGGGTTTGCTAATAATTTAACACCCCTAATTTTAAAATTGAGAAAGTGTGAAAAAAAACTAGTAAATGTAAAATAAAATAATGTGATTTTGCTAATAATTAAGGGGCTTTTAGATCCAGGTCCAAAAACATAGAGAGTTTTTAGGAGTGAGTCCAGTTATCTAATTCTATGTTTTTATTTCTTTTATACTCATTTTATATTTTCTAAAAATATTAAAAATCAATTAATTTTTTTTAATATTATGCATTTTTCAACTCCAAAATATCTAATTAATATCTTATAACAAAAAAAATTAATATACTAACATAAATCTATCTACAAAACATTCTACCCTAACTCAAGTAGCAAATATATGAATGTATATTATACCTATAAGTGAGATATGAAACCTAACTAAAAGGTAGAAAAAACATAATATACCTACAAACAAGACACATTAATATATGACAGGTTGACTATGATAAATACAATTAACCTATGATATAGGTTGATTATAAAAATTAAAATAAAATCTATAAATGGGTTAAAGCATGAGGAAGAACAAGAAATAACAAATAAATAAATAAAAAGAAATAATCAAAGAGATAATTAGGAAGAAATTTGATTTTTACAATAATTTTTTTCATTTAAGAGATAATTATTGATAATAAAATAATTAAATTTAAAAAATTGGACCTATTCTAATAAACTGGACTATTCCTACTATTGGCTCAAAAAATTGGAGTTATATCAAGTTACCGGTAAATCATTTTCACGGGAAGTTTTTGAGGGTGACGGAGACACACACCTTAGCAGGACGGGTGTGCGTTACTAATTCCAATTTTTTTTAGGGTGACAGGAACACACTTTAAGTTTTTGGTTCACTTAAGCAATCCTTGAAAAGATAAAAGGTCAGAATCTGTTACATCTTTCTTTTTTGTTTTATAGAAAAATTAACAAAAAATTTAAAAAAATAATAATTTTAATGAAAAATAACAAATAAAGATTTAGTAAATAGTATCAAAGAAATGTAAAAATATGATTATTCGTTAAAAGTGAACAATACTGAAAGTGTTTTATTAAAACTTTTTTCTTTTTGGTCTGAACAAAATTAAACATAATGAAAAGAAAAAAAAATCTTGTCCCTTCTCTGTCTTCTTCCTTCTCTTCTCCTAAAAGCGAACCAGAAGAATCCAGGCATCAGCTCGCTGTTTGCTGCTTCGACGACAGTAAAGAGGTGACCCGGAGTGAGATTTGGGACAGTCCTCCGAGGATTTCTCAGAAACCAATTAGGATAAAAATGTCATTGAATGTTTATTGCATACTAAATTTCAAACTGCTCAGGAGCGGGAAAGGTTAGACATATAAAATGTCATTGAATGTTTATTGCATACTAAATTTCTCTTCTTGCCTACCGCTTAGTTGTACTTGGCTCATGGTACACGTTGGAATAGCTGACTCGCATGTTTGGTGAATGATACTTGTGTTTGTTGGGCACGCGAAAAACATTTTGGAAGAAAAAAATTGCACCGGAAATGAAGTTTAGGATAATTTGGTAGCAAATTTTTCATTAGTGTTTCCAAATGTCAACTATTTCCTACATTGTGTCTGTAATTTGGCAGGTAATGTGCCCTACATGCCTTTGCACTGGAATGGCGATGGCAAGTGAACACGACCCTCGGATTGATCCCTTCAATTAGAAGTGCAACGCCATCATTTGTCGTTCCCCTACCACTTAGAAACTTTTTATTTTTCTCCTCTCTTTTGATGCAATGCAATACATACATCCTCTCCTGAGTCGTTATGTAACCAAGAACTTGTATATACATCAATTGTTCAGGAAAATGGCTAGACCTGCATTGTGTGTCCCCGCCTGCCCTGGGATGCGGTCACGGTCATGGATTGGATGTTGCGTTCAAGGGCCATAACGGTAACTACAAACTACTTCAGCACCCCGCCTGACCGACCAACACTCGCACCTGCTGTATGAATCCATTGACCTTGAAGATCCAACGGTAGGGAAGGGGAACCAAGTCTTCACCAACGCCAATGGCAGCCTCCGCATAAGGTCCATCTCCAGGTAAATTTTCACGGCTTACCAAGAATAACTGGATTTTTAGCTGACTCGGATGACTCCACCATCAACGACTCCAACACGTTGTTCTGGCCTGTAAGGCTTGGTGGTGGCACCATTGCTCTCCGCGACATGCAGGAGATTAACCTCCATCGATAAAATTACAAGCGGTCTCAATGCCAACGCTTTCCACTATCGACACAGCGGCATACCTGGAGGTGGAAGATAATTTTTCTTTGAAGGAGGATCAGTAATGTCACTCTTCACCTCAAGGACGCGAGGATCTACAACCAATACATTGTTGAAGTGGCCATTGGGGAAGTCGTTAACAATACCAGCAAAGAACCTCTGCAGGTAGAGGTGAAGCTAAAATCGTATACAAAAACGAGGAGTAGTACTTGAAAGTGCAACGTTGTTGTGCTTTGGCCTGTTATCTCACCAACTTATAAACCCACAGTTGAACAATTTAAAATACAAGAAATAAAGACACTGAGAAATTTACGAGGTTCGGCAAAAATCCTGCCTACGTCCCCGGAGAGATATTGCTCTTCACTATGAGAATAACAGTACAAGTTACACTTGAGTTAAATCGACATAACCCAAACCCCAATCCCTTGTACCCTCACAAAATTTTACTAAGAGACTCACTCTCCCCAAGAGTTTCTCACTCTTACTCTATATTTTCTCTACTTTGTGTTCTCCTTCGGATGCTCTCTCTCTACATTTCTCCACTTCGGCTCTTTGCAATTAAATGGACAGAAAAGTGAGTCAACCTCTCCTTTTTTACATAGACACAATGATGATCTTTCTCAAAACCCAAAACCACTTTCGGCATGCAAATGGGAAATGAATAAAAAATGCCAAAACAAAGGAATCTCATGAAACATCATCATTGTTTTCCACTATTAGCCAAAATGAGATATGGACATATTTGGCCACTATTCCGAAAGCATAACACACAAAGTCACTTAATTGTTAACAGCTCAAAATATGAGCCAATCACAACAAACGTTTCATTCATATTCAATTGATAGGATCCTGTGTGATAACTGAATTGGTTGATAAGTAAGCATTGTATTAGTGCTGACTAGGACAGATATGTGGGGTTAAAAAGGAAAAGGTTGTTAGTAGTACGCTTACGGAGGAAGCTAACTAGCTACTATATTAGGAAGGATTGTAAACGGAGGGGTTGCTGTTGTAATTGTTGTTAATTGTAATAGAAAACTACTTGTTACTGCTACATAGAAGTCAAGATGCAGAGTTAGGGTTCTATCATTGGTATCACCGCCAGTGCATTCGATCCGGCTTGATCCTTCTTCGTGTATGACTCGGCTCGGTTCCAGACGCACCATGGAAACGAGAGTATCTCAGCTTGAGTCCCTATTTGCTGATTTCCAGAAGGAGTTCAAAGATTCCAGGCATGAATTTCAAGAATCAAGAACTGAATTTCGAACTGCCCATGAGCTGATTTTGCAGCAATTGCAGGTGTTATCGACGAGAGGTAGTGGGTTGATGGGCGAATCGTCGGAAGGGACACATTCTGATCACAATTTACCGCCGGGAGTGAATCCTCAGTTTGTCCGTCAAGAATCGATTCCGTCGCATCGACAACCATTTATCAATATCGATTTTCCCAGATTTGGTGACGGAGATGACCCCTTGGGGTGGATCTACAAAGCAGAGCACTATTTTGATTTCTTCGGTGTCGAGAATTTCAAGAAAGTAAAGATGGCATCATTCCATTTGGATGGCGAACCTCTACAATGGTTCCAGTGGGCTAATTGTATCCGGACATACCCTCGGTGGGAAGATTTCACGCAAGCTCTTTGTCAAGAATTTGGTCCGTCGGAGTTCGACGATTCGGCAGAAAGCTTGGTTAAACTTCGCCAAACGGGATCTCTGCGTGATTACATCTTGGAGTTTCGAAGATTGGCGAATCGTACAAGGGAAGTTACCCCATCTCTCTTGCGATCTTGTTTCATTGGTGGTCTTAAATCGGAGCTGCGTCATGTTGTCAAAATCCTGAAGCCCAAAGACGTTCTGGAGGCCACTGCTTATGCTCAACAGATCGATGCCAAGTTGTCTGAATTAAAGGTCAAGTCTTTTCCTCGTTCATCTGTTAATTCTTCGTTTCGTCCTCCATTACAGACTGTTGCTGATGCTGTTGTGGGAAATAACAAATTCAAACATGAAAATGTGCGG
>VIEB01000295.1:217037-248089 GCA_006547085.1 Malus baccata | reverse complement strand
AGTATTAGGAATTGTCCGGTGGTAATACTTATCGATTCTGGTAGTTCCCACAACTTCGTGGATTCTATTTTGGTCAAGAAAATCAATGGACAATTGAATACAACTCATTCTTTTAGTGTCAAGATTGCGGATGGGAGAAAAGTTAATATTACAGGTTCTTTAGGGGCTATCTCACTCAAGATTCAAGACTATCAGTATACTACTGATTTGTATACTATGGCCTTGGGAGGTTGTGATGTGGTGTTAAGGGTTCAATGGCTAAAAACATTGGGTCCAGTCCTTTGAGATTTTGATAAACTGTACATGAAGTTTAGGAAGGGTAATACCACTTTCTGTCTTTCAAGTCCAGAGGCGCCGAGTGAAAATATTCAGGATGTGTCTATCTTTCACATGGAAAAGTTGCTCCACCAAGAATCTACGGTGGGTGCAATTCTCTTTCAAATTCAACAAGAGGACATGGTGGACCGCAAGACTGTACTGTCCGCTGTTCAATCTCATCAGTTGAACCAACTTCTGCAAGCTCATGAGGTAGTTTTCCGTGCTCCTACTTGTTTGCCTCCTCACAGATCGCATGACCACAGAATTCCTTTGATAGAAGGTAGTAAACCACCTAGTATGAGACCTTACATATATGGTCCTTTACAGAAAACAGAGATTGAAAAGTGTGTCCGAGAATTATTAGATGCTGGTTTTATCAGGGTCAGTAATAGTCCTTATTCTTCTCCAGTTATTTTAGTAAGGAAAAAGGATGACACTTGGAGAATGTGTATGGACTATAGAGGCCTTAATCTCATCACTATTAAGGACAAATTTCCCATTCCGTTAATTGATGAGTTGCTGGATGAGTTGTATGGAGCCCAGTTTTTCTCTAAGCTAGACTTGCGCTCTGGCTACCATCAAATTCGAATGCATCCAGGTGATATTGAGAAGACTGCATTCCGAACTCATGATGGGCATTATGAGTTTTTGGTTATGCCCTTCGGATTAACCAATGCTCCGGCCACATTCCAATGTCTTATGAATGAAATTTTCAGACCTTATTTGCTGAAATTCATACTCGTATTTTTTGATGACATATTGGTGTATAGCAAGTCTTAGAAGTCTCATTTGGAGCATCTGCGAGTGGTCTTTCAGCTTTTACACAGCCATACCTTGTTTGTCAAGAAAACTAAGTGTGCCTTTGGTCAAACCCAAGTGGAATATCTGGGCCATATAGTGTCTTAGGACGGGGTTGCAGTTGATCCTTCTAAGTTGGAGGCCATTGCTCAGTGGCCTCTTCCCACCTCCGTTAAAGCATTGAGAGGATTTCTTGGATTGACTGGCTACTACAGGAAATTTATTCCTGGGTTCGGCAAGATTATTAGTCCTCTCACAGTATTCACCAAGAAAGACAATTTCAAGTGGTCGGATTCCGCCACGGCAGCATTCAATGAATTGAAACAGGCTATGTTGTCTCCACAAGTCTTAGCCCTCCCTGATTTTTCCCAACCTTTCGTTATCGAAAGTGATGCTTCCGGCTTTGGAATTGGAGCTGTCCTCCAGCAAGGTGGCAAACCTATTGCCTTTACTAGTAAGGCACTCAGTGTACGGAACCAACACTTGTCTGCTTATGAAAGGGAAATGATGGCTATCATACATGCCATTAAAAAATGGCAGTCATACTTGGTAGGGAGACACTTCATCATTAAAACAGATCATCATAGTCTGAAATACTTCCTGCAGAATAGGGCTAATACTCCATTTCAGCAAAAATGGGTGTCTAAATTGCTTGGTTTTGATTACGAGATTCAATATAAGAAAGGCTGTGATAATCAGGTCGCAGATGCACTTTCCAGAATTTCTATTGATGATGTTTCTCCACATTCTAGTATGGAATTGGCTACGATTTCTTATCCGTATCTCAGTTGGTTAGATGATTTGAGACGACACACTGAACAAGATGCTTGGATACTGGACAAGATGCAGGAAATCCTACATCCTTCAGACTCTGCACCACTGCATTCCTTGAAGTTTTCTGTTGAGAACGGGTTTCTACGATACAAAGGGCGAATTGTTTTGGGTCCTACGAGTTCCTGGCGCCAGCAGGTTTTCGAAGAACATCACAACAGTCCTGTTGCTGGTCATGCTGGTTTTTTGAAGACATATAAGAGGCTTTCTCGGTCTTTTTATTGGGTTGGCATGAAAAACGACATTAAAGACAGGGTTGCCAACTGTCAGATATGCCAACAAAACAAGTACGAAACCTTAGCTCCTGTCGGTTTACTGCAACCCTTACCTGTTCCTTCACGGGTATGGACTGACATATCCATGGATTTTATCATTGGTCTACCTCCATGTCGAGGAAAAACTGTCATTTGGGTAGTTGTGGATCGCTTATCCAAGTATGCCCATTTTTTACCTCTATCTCATCCTTATACTGCACCTTCGGTGGCCTCTTTATTTGTGGAGCATATTTTTAAGCTTCATGGCATGCCTGCGTCTATTATCTGTGATAGAGATCCGGTTTTTATGAGCAAGTTTTGGAAAGCATTTTTTTCATTGCAAGGATTCTCCCTGTGTTTCAGCTCCGGTTATCACCCTCAAACTGATGGCCAAACGGAGGTGGTCAACCGGTGTTTGGAAACTTACTTGCGGTGTTTTTGTAGTCTTCAGCCCAAAAAATGGACCTTTTGGCTACCGTGGGCAGAGTGGAGCTTTAATACAGCCTATCACTCTGCTACTAAACTCTGCCCTTATGAAGTGGTGTATGGTCAGCCTCCGCCTGAGATTCCAGTGTATGAAGCTGGTACTACTAAGTTGGCAATGGTGGATCGAGGTTTGTTGGAAAGAAACCGCATTTTATCTCTCTTGAAGGCCAATTTAGCAGCTGCACAAAATCGAATGACAGTACAGGCTAATAAGCATCGAACTGAACGGGTTTTTGTAGTCTATCTGCGGTTGGTACCTTATCAGCATCTGTCCTTGGCTTCTCACCCATTTCACAAGTTGCAGCCTCAGTTTTATGGTCCTTTTGAAGTGTTAGCCCGCGTAGGTTCTGTTGCTTATCGGTTGAAACTTCCCGCCAACTCTAAGCTTCATCCAGTGTTCCATGTTTCTTGTCTTAAGAAACATTTGGGGGCTGCTATTCAACCTACGCTTCAACTACCTGTATTAACTGATGATGGTATTTTACAAGATGTTCCTGTGGCTATCTTGGACAGAAGGATGGTGAAGAAGGGTCACACTGCAGTTACGGAAGTGTTGGTACATTGGCAGAATCATACTCCAGAGGAAGCTACATGGGAGACTTATTCAGACTTAAAGCTGCGTTTTCCAAGAGTTGTTCAGCTTTAATACATTGTCCTTGGCGATTTTTCTGTTTTTTTTTAAGTCTTGTATACAAGCCTTGTTTTGGGGGGGGGGGGGTATTGATAGGATCCTGTGTGATAACTGAATTGGTTGATAAGTAAGCATTGTATTAGTGCTGACTAGGACAGATATGTGGGGTTAAAAAGGATAAGGTTGTTAGTAGTAAGCTTACGGAGGAAGCTAACTAGCTACTATATTAGGAAGGATTGTAAACGGAGGGGTTGTTGTTGTAATTGTTGTTAATTGTAATAGAAAACTACTTGTTACTGCTACATAGAAGTCAAGATGCAGAGTTAGGGTTCTATCATCAATACTCTGCGATATTTTCACACATATTTCAGTATATAGTTAACAACTTAACAATTACATTATTCTTCAGAAAATTTGCATATTTTGTGTATTTTATTCCCAATCCTACATTCGATGCCGTTGAATTTACTGGTAAAAATACTTTTCTGTAATGATCTTCCAACTGCAGATCTTCTTCTTTCTCCTTCAAACACTTTCTTCAGGGAATTGCTTATGTCACCCAATGCCCAAGCTACAGATATATGAGGGCGTGGAACCTGCGATGAACGACACCCCATGAAGTGAATTAGTTTTTTCCGAGTAATATTTATGCACATTCATTTGCTCCAATTATTGCTCGAGATCGGTAAAGCACAAAAATGCTAACCTTGTAAAATTCAGGAAGATTGTGAAGCTTATACACCTCATTGACAGCTTGAATCTGCTTTGTTATCTGAAATCAATAGAAATTGAGAACTCCGAGACTTATAGCACTGTGACGGCAGTGATTTGACAATGAAACCTAACTCAAGCATGTATGAATACGAAAACAAGTATGCTTCGAGTAACCATGTTATTGAAGGAAGTTGGGGTTCCACTAAATCAAATGGCAATATGAGGAGTCATCAACTCTTTATAAGCCCTTGCTAGGTTTCTTCTTTCACCGATGTAGGACTCTTTTACCTTCACATCCTCACATGCCCTCTAACGTGAGGCGAATTTTCAAGTCAAACATGTGGATAATACAAATTGGGTGACGTAAAGCACGTGTGACCGTT
The DNA here is from genome assembly GCA_006547085.1 of Malus baccata. NCBI lineage: Eukaryota > Viridiplantae > Streptophyta > Magnoliopsida > Rosales > Rosaceae > Malus > Malus baccata. Next base: position 243,674 of record VIEB01000295.1, on the reverse strand, counting down.
GGGCTTCACATGTGGGCCAACCTACACTGATACCCTGAAGAAAGTTGGGGTTCCAAGTCTTCCACTGTAAAACCAATTGGCCATATGAGGAGTAGCCCAACTCGTTACAAGCCTTTACTAGTTCTCTCCTTTTACTCCTCCAACATATCAGAGGTGAATCAGATCCCCCAATATTTTGTTCCCTTTTGTTGCTCATCCCAACAGACCTTACACTAAACTAAATTTGACTAGAAGGCTAATTATAGTTTAAGTTTTCTTATGTTTCATTGCACATAGTGAAGGCTTACTCTCACATAATAATTTGGCGCATAATTTATGCCGGACCAACCAGCATGAGAAGCATGAATATATCATACATTCTTGTCCATATTTACTTTTCATGTTACAAGCGTATCTAGCACTGAACAATCCGTAAGCTAATAAGCAGATATCGAAGTTCAAAGCCCATGAAATTAGATAGTTACTAAATCATACCTCAGCTAACCCAGCAGCCATGACTTCTATCGACACAAAGGTCCGGGTCTGATCATCGTTAACAAAAACTTCCCATTTGCCAAAATCAATCCAATATCTGTTTCACAAGAATAAAATGTATTGAAAACCAAAAATCGACAATCGGGTACAAAAAAAGTTGCAGGCTTGCTGCACTGTGTTAAATAACAGTACTAAAGTTCATGTAAATGTAACCATACCGCCTCTCAATTTGAAGCTTCTGCCGCAGCATTGTCACTAAGGAATCAATTTGGTGTATCCGAACCTGGACAGTTCTTCGCAGACTTATATGCAATTTTCTACCTAAAGCAACTTGTTCGAGCTTGTGCTTGTCATTCCGCAGAATGTCGAGCGGGACGTTAACGTCAACGGCATGGAGGCCAGGCACCAGAGAAGCTAGCTTGTTAAAAAACAAGGCCATCTCTTTCCTCGGTGCTGGCCGTATATAAACTGAAAGTACGAACAAGCAAATCTAACTGCAAAGCGATCGCATTTTTGCTAATCCAGCTGAAAATTCGAGAATTTGATTACCTGGGATGTATACATATACTACGTAGTTCCCTTTGACGTGAGGGAAGTTCCTGACTCTGCTCGGCCGATCGCTTAGTGACAAGTCCAGAAATCCTTCAGAGGACCAAACACTTGGTTGGCAGAAAGCTATCTCAATAGAAAGTAAAAAAAAAAGAGAGAAAGTTGATGGGAATTGGAGGTTACCTGAGGAATTGGGGCTTTCGCGAAGTGCTAGAGGTGGCAGAGGCTGAGCTGGGGCCGGGTTTTGAGAGTTGTTCAGATCTGAAGGTGGAACCGGCGACTTGGAGCCTGAGGCCGACGACGAGTTTCCGTACGAGGCGATCAGGGCCTCCATTTCTTTCTCGCGCAAAAAGTGAACTAGTTCGTCGTGCTATTAACTTGGGCAAGTACTATAAATTTAGTGTGCAGGAACACGGCATCCTATGTTATTAAATACGTGGAAAAAGTTTATTTTCTTAGCATTCGTTTACTTATATAATGACATATCATGTACAATTCTATATTTTAAATGTATTAAAAGATTTGTACTGTAATAGTGAAAATGTGTTAAATTCTTGAATAATAGTGAATGTTTGAACCATTCAATAATTAATCTAACAAAATCTATCATTAAAAAAAAAAAAAAAACTGTCGGCAAGTAGACTGTAGAAGGCTGGAGATAATGGTTCACCCAACAACACTTTCAAATTGTGAACTTTTTTTTATATTTTTTATGGGTAGAAAAGGTGGGATAAACTACTTAATAAGTTAATCTAATTTGGTATTTGCCTCGAAGAATAAATTGTCGATTTTTCCTTTGAACTTTTACTTATCTTTCAATTTCCTCCATAAACCTTTTAATTGGAAAATTAAGGACTCAAACTATTTTTTTTTTTGGGCGATTTCCCCCCTAATGTTAGTTTTTCATTCTTTTCATCCAAATTTATGTTAAATGGGAGCATGTGCACAACATCTAGAGGGTAGTCTTTAAAATAATTGTTAACCCTAGGAGAGTCACGCAGTGTACACGTGATAAGAGTTAACGTTAATTTGGATGAAATCTATAAAAAAAACTAACGGTAGGAGGAAATCGGCAAAAAAAAAAAAAGAAGTTTAAGTTCTTGATTTTCCAATTAAAAAGTTTAGTGGCGAAATCGAAAGTTAAGTAAAAGTTCAAGGAAAAATTGACAGTTTAGGGAAAACTTGATATAAGTCTTATTTTTTTAGCCACTAGTAAGAATAGTCCAATTTATTAAAATAAATCCAATTCCTTAAATTTAATTATTTTATTATCAATAATTATCTATTCAATGATAAGATTTATTATAAAAATCAAATTTCTTCCTAATTATCTCTTTGATTATTTCTTTTTATTTATTTATTTATTTTTGTTATTTCTTGTTGTTCCTCCTGCTTTAAACCCCATTTATAGATTTTATTTTTAATTTTTATAATCAACCTATACCATAGGTTAATTATTTTTATGTATCTATATGACAGATTCATTTTTATAATCAACGTGTCACAGATTAATGTGTTTTTCTTGTAGGTATATTATATTTTTTTCCTACCTTTTAATTAGGTTTCATATCTTGCTTACAGGTATAATATACATTCATATATTTGTTACTTGAGTTAAGGTAGAATGTTTTGTAGATAATTTATGTTAGTATATTAGTTGTTTTTGTTATAAGATATTAATTAGATTTTTTGGAGTTGAAAATGCATAATATTAGAAGATTTTAATTTATTTTTAATATTTAAAAAAAAATATAAAATGAGTATAAAAGAAATAAAAACATGTAATTAGATAACTGGACTCACTCCTAAAAACCATCTATATTTTTGGACCTAGATCTAAAAGCCCCTTTTTTTTTTAATACATTAAGCAGTGGAGAATTTGGGTTAAGCCACAAAATGAACATGCCACAATAATTTGGTATAAAATTCGCTATGACATAAATCGAACCTAAAAACTATTTCCTACAACCGGAGAAAATACCAATTACTGTAATAATAATTGACGATAGATAAGAACTATACTGTTTTTCCTTTAGACAACTTTGAATTGGAGGCAATGTGAATGGTGATGCTTGATGTTTTGATTACTGTTTATGTTTTCTGTTGTACCTCTTATAGGTCGGTTTTGTAAAGCAACCGTTGCTTTTTGTTGTTTGAAGTTCTTATGATTCGACTTCTGAGCCAAATTCTAGAACACTTTGCCTGATCGCCGTCTCAACGTAGGACATTTGATACATCAATTCTAGAACTTCCATTAATGAAACATTGGGGAATTTATTTATGTATTTGCTCCAATCATTGTTTGTAGATCATATTCAATTGTCAGTGCCGTAAATCCACATGCATATATATGCTTTCAGGAGCATTTCCAGAAGTTTAGGATCGAGAACTCCGTTGGTTCATCGGAACCAACATCAAAACAGGTATGCAAGACTCGGCATTTGATTTCCTTACTCCTTTCCTCGCGCACACATTGGTTTCTAGGATGACGAAATAAACCTGTTTCTCGTGTTGATTTCCAGATTTCTTATCTGCGAAGTTTGGCTGCACTGTTGCTCCTACGTCACGCCTCAATGCTTCTCGTTTGATCGAGCAGTACAAGTCATTGTGATTGAAGATAGCTAGCCATTGTGATAAATGTGGAAAGTTGATCGTTATGCAAAACTTCCTGCCATGAATATTAATTAACGACAGACTCAATTACGATTGGCATATATGTTGACTTATAGAACAACACCATCATGAATCAAATAGAACAAGAATTAGTACAAATAATTCTGTTTACTGTTTTCTTATTGAATTCTTAACACATCATCATATAAGTTTTTACACCAGAAATTTCTTAATATATAGTAAATATATTAATTGTATTGATGATAGTAACGACTGTGACTTGGATATGAAGCTGGAGCTTCTACGATGAATGCACCAACGATGATATGATCCCGGAAATAGACATAGTGTACAACTAATGTAAAATGAACCTTCGAGTCCAATTTAATACAGGTTCTCCAACCCTGATCATGATAAGCCGCCTAGCACATTGGACAGCAAGTGAAACCATCGTTATTCACTCATTTTGGGAGTTGGAAAGACTTACAGAGGCATTTCAGCCTATCTTTGGTCACAAGTCTGGCTTCCATACCAGCATCGAGTTTTGAACCTGAGATCTTCAGCTTTTAGTTTGAATGAAGCCTCGCAATCTGCCATTTACCATTGGACCGCCAATTCATGGTAAAAAAAAAAAAACAGAAATAATTGAATAAGTAGAAGGACAACTAGTAATTAGATTTATTACAAGCTCAACAAATAAATAGAGAGAGAGAGAGAGAGAGAGAGAGAGAGAGAGAGAGAGATAGATAGTACTACGAAGAAGGGGAGAGAGAACAAAAAGAAAGATAAAGATGTAAAATTGTAAATGAAAAAGTAATTAAAAAATGAGAAAATTTTTATTGTGTTTGGAACAAAGATCATCACGTGTCATTATATAAGGGAGAAGTTTTATTTTTAAGTTGTTTAATTTTTTAACACAAATATCTCGCCATTTGTATAATGACACGTGACGTACCACTCCGTAAAAAATATCTTTAAAAATACACCCATGAGATGACCCACACATGTATAAATTTTGTCACTATCTGAAATAAATAGAAAACATTATATCTCTATAAAACATAGTTTTGTAATTTATCTCTATGTGTAATTGTTCCTTTGAAAAACAAATATAACAATAATTAATTTGTAAAATTAAATAATTAAATAATAACCAATCATACCACATAGAGACTATATGAGAAAATCAATTGGCGCCCTTCGTTACCCGTGACGTGAAAGAAAATAACGTTAGTTTGCTAATCTTTATCATATGTTAGAAAGCCACACTCCGACAGTTGGCTAAAAAGCGACACACAAGCGATATGCGTCCCCAGTTCACACTAAAGAAGAAGAAGATATGACACGCGCGAGTTCATGGATTTTAGTATCGGTGATGGTGGTCTGATGGTGGCGATGGTCGTGAAGGGAGAGCTTAATATTAACAAGACGGGAAGGGTAATTGGTCCAGCGCGTAAGACGAGGCGCATGCTCAGACTCGGACACAGCCTAGGGATACCGCGGGCCATAGGCCACTCCGATCCCGTCCAATTTAAAAAAAAAAAAAAAAAGCGCGAGATGTCCAGCAATTGTCTCCCGGCGACCGTAACGACTGCCGGCTTGAGATAAAGCAGCTCACCATGGTCTGGAGGGGCTACTGGTGCTGGTGGAGCCGATTGGTAACGCAAAGGTAAGTCCAATTTGGGATTTTTGTTATTTGGGTGATTAGGGTTTGATTAATGTGGTGAATTGAAGCGATTAAGTTGGTGGTTCTCAGATTTGAACAAGCTTGGGGAGTTGTTGCGGGTGTAGGAGAGCTTGGGTACATGGGAAGGCCAGTCAGAACAACTAAGCAGGCAATCATTTCATTCCTCTCTATTTAAAATCTACTACCCTTTCCTGTAGATTTTTTTTTTTTTTTTTTTTTCACTCACAGGCTTTAAGAGAAAGAATTCTCATTTTTTTTTTCTAAAATGGAAATTAGTGATAGGACTCAATACATATCGAACTTCAACGATCATTTATAGATCATTTATGTAAAAATTAAATTCAAACTATTTGTCTATTTAATTGTTAGCATTAGATTTCAATGTTTCTTAAAATATAATGTTTCTCAATTTCTTTGCACTCAATTAGATATATCAAATATTTCTAATTTGCTTAATATTTTGCAAAATTGATTGAAGAGTTGCAACTTAAAAAATAAACAGTTCGGATCGTTAAAATTCGATGTGGTGTGGGACTCACACATAGTGCGCCATAATGTTAAAAAAGGCATTTCGAACGCTCTACTTAAAAAATAAACAGTTCGGATCGTTAAAATTCGATGTGGTGTGGGACTCACACATAGTGCGCCATAATGTTAAAAAAGGCATTTCGAACGCTCTCATGCGCGTACAAAGTCTTATAATTAATTAAATAGGTAACTAATTACTAAACTATTTTCACATATTTTCCATGTGAGGAAATTGTGGCAATGATCCTTCAACTACCCAATTAGAGTAATGGGCCATCAACTAAAAATTCATGATCATTGGTCACTTAACTCCTTAAAACGTGCAACTGGTTATTTTCGTCAATTCCGTTACAACTTCCGTCTAAATGAATCACGTGTTATGCACATGAGGCTGAATTGAGGGGCAAATGTGAAAAACCAAATGACAAAAATTGTAGCAATGGTCTCTCAACTTTAACCCAACTGGAGAAATTGTCCCTCAACTTTAACTCAATTGAAGCAATGGTCTCTCAACTTTAGCGCAATTGTAGCAATGGTCCTTCCAACATAACTCATTTTGATGAAATTCTGACAGATTTAACGAAAATGACCATAGTTGCACGTTTTGATGAGTTCAAGGACCAATGGTCTTAGATGTTCAGTTGAATGATCATTACTCCAATTAGGATAAAATTGAAGGACTATTACTACAATTTTCTCTTCCTATGTCATTCAATTTATATTTGCTGAATGAAGAAGTACTTGTTCAGAAAACAAGTCTTTTAATTTTACAAGAGAGTATTTTTAAACAAAGTGCAGAAGATTACAATCAAACAAAAGGATGCAACTTGACAAAATCATACAATACAACCACTGGCAAAATCGTCACAAAGAGGAAAATGCCAACAACAACATGCTCACTCAAATACAGAACAAAGCTAAACATATTCAACAATTACATGATACAGTTTAAGCACTATCCTATTCATCAACTGTGAAAGAAGAATGCTCCATGGCATGTTTACCAGCAAAGAACCAAGCACAATCCAAAACCCCGTGAAGAATCCAACTCCCAAGCTCACGTAGAACCACTCGTCTTCGAGTAAATGGCATCCTCCTCCTCCGTCTTGCTCAACTGTTGGAGGCGGTATCACCCCATTCGTGCTGCAATTCTTGTTGAGTGGAGCTCCGCATAGTTCGTTGCCGACGAAGGGAAAAAAAGTACCCAGCACCAACAAACTTAATAATTAAAACTATCCTTCAAAATAAGATCAAAAATTATATCAAGAGGGTCCTCAAACCAAGAGATGGGATGCTCCAAAGTTAAACTAAATCTAGCTAACCGATGAGCCACTGTATTGGCATCTCTTAGCACAAAGTTAGCTTTCCACAGTTGGAAAGATTGCAGGATCCATCTTGTGTCATCCATCAAATGCCCAAATGGCCCAAAGTTAGCTTTCCACAGTTGGAAAGATTGCAGGATCGGTCTTGTGTCATCCATCAAATGCCCAAATGGCCCATGATTAGCCGCCAAATTATTTTGAATTGCAGCTATCACCAATAGTGCATCTCCTTCCAATATCACCTGTTCATTCTGCCATTGGTGAGCAAATAAAGCAGCTTCACAAGCAGCTGCAATCTCCGCAAGCACAAGTGATGTAATACCAGTCAACTTCAAAGCCGTAGCTGCTATAAAATCCCCAGCCGCATTCCTGATGATCACACCAACACCTCCCACTGCATCTAACACACTAAATTGTCCCCAACTTGATAATTATCACTTATCAAATCCATCAGGTGTGGGGCTTTCTAAAAAAAAGCCTCGATATTAGTTAAAATGGGTTCATCGTATTTAAAGTCATTATGTTTACTTTCCCCCACCGATTTTGTTTGTACCTTGTAGGAAATTAGCGCATTAACATCGGCCATTTCTTTTCCTTCCATATTTTAAAAGTTCTTCGCCAACTCCGCTCTTCCTTTCCGTATCCACTCTCTACAATTCCTTTTTTATTCTCGTAAGAACCCTAATAATATTTCTTCCTCAATTTTCGTCTCCATTTGTTTTTCGAGCAGGAGCTAGCATGCTTTGGAGCTCACTTAATATATATATATATATATATATACACATATATATACACTCATGCTCCGAATGTGAAATACTTTTTCTTCTCTCATAAATCTTATACTTCTTATCAGACTCGGACTCAGCCTCGGGAAAACGATACCGCCGTCCCCGACCTTGACGCTGACGGCGGCTTCTCTTCCCTGGAGGGGATGTTACATCGGGCCATAGGCCATTCCGATACCGTCCAATTGAAAGAAAAGGCACGAGATGTCCAGCAATTGTCTCCCGCCGACCTAAACGACCGCCGGCTTGAGATAAAGCAGCTCACCGACGGACACGCAGCTGATGCAGATGCGATTGACAAGTTGAGGAAAGAATATTTTTAAAACAAAGTAAAGAAAAATACAATCAAACAAAAGAATGAAACTTGACAAAATCATACAATACAACCATACTGGTACATTCATCAGAGCAAGGAAAATGCCAACAAACAACCATACTTGTCGTTCGATTTATTTTTGCTGAATGAAGATGTTCTTGTACAGAAAACAAGTCTTTTTATTTTACAAGGGATAATACTTTTAAGCCAAAGAAAAATACAATCAAACAAAAGATGACAAAACAAAATCATACAATACAACAAACTCACTCAAATACAAAAGAAAGCTAAACATGTTCAACAATTACATGATACAGTTTAAGAACTATCCTATTCAGCAATCCTGAAAGAAGCATGCTCCACGGCATGTTTACCAGCAAGGAACCAAGCACAATCCAAAACCCCGTGAAAAATCCAAGTCCCAAGCTCACGTAGAACCACTTGTCTTCGAGTAAATAGTATCCCCCTCCTCCGTCTTGCTCAACTTTTGGTGGTGCTATTACTCCATTCGCGCTGCAATTGTTGTTGAGCGGACGTCCGCAGAGTTCATTGCCGACGAAGCTAGACTGATTAAAGCTCTGCAGCTGAGTGCTTTCCGGAATTCGTCCTGTCAAATTGTTGTAGGATAAGTTCAAGTAACTCAGAAATGTCAAAGTTGTCATGCTTGGAGGAATTCCACCATGGAGTTCGTTCATGGAAAAATCGAGAGATTCTAACTGTACCATATTACCAATCTTTGAAGGAATTCTTCCGGTGAAATTATTATTCGATAAATTGAGCGACTGCAATGCAAGGAGGCTGGAAAGTCCTTCAGGAATCTCTCCAGACAAAAAGTTGCATGAAAGGTCCATGCCTTTTACTAATCCCAGAATCTTGCTATATTCCATTTCTCTCCCTTTCGTTACCAAGATTGCATTCTCTAGAAATGAGAAACTCCCAGCAGAACTCCACATCTGAAACGTTGTTGGCGAAAAGGATTCTGACAAAATAGCCATGGCGCTCAAATTGTGGAAGCATCTCGGTATCGTTCCTGAGAGTTTGTTACGTGCAAGGTCCAATATCTGGAGACTTTTCAGATAACAAACTTCATAAGGAATGTCTCCTTTAAACTCATTCGAACGAAGGTTAAGAATCTGCAACTCTGAAAGGCTTTTCCCTATCCATATTGGTATGCTTCCGACAAACCCATTTCCACCGAGGTCAAGAATTGACAATGAGGTACAGTTCTGTAGGGAATGTGGCAATTCTCCATACAGGTGATTATTGCGCAAGTGCAGCGATCTCAGTCCTTGCAAGTATCCCAAAGACATTGGGACATTCCCAGTTAGGTGGTTGTTTTCTAAATTCACTGTTCTAAAAATCCCCGCCTAGGCGCTAGGCCCCAGCCCACCGCCCCGATTAATGCCTAGGCCCCAGCCCACCGCCTAGACCACCTAGGCACCCGCCTAGCCCGCCTAGGCACCCGCCTAGCCCGCCTAGGTTGCAACTCACTTAGACAGAAAATACATAACTTTCATTTTGCATTTTGTTTTTTTCCAATAAATTGTAAGAGACTTGTTGCATACTTGAATGAACAAACATTATATCCTTATTTCACATGTTTTCATTATATTCTAATACTTCATGATATATATGCATTCTATTTTGTAGTTTATGATGAAATTATATATATTTCAAGTAGAAGCAGACACTTATTTACCAGAAATATGATAGATTTACTTAAATCCGCCTAGTCCGCCTAGGCTCCCGTCTAGGCCCCGCCTAGCGGCCTAGGCGCTAGGCCCCAGCCCGCCGCCCGACTAGCGCCTAGCAATTTTTAGAACCTTGTCTAAATTTAAGACTTCCAATTCTTGCCAATTCATCCAACAGTCAGGTATTTTTCCAGAGAGAAGATTATTCCCGAGATCAAGAACGTAAGGTGGTTTTAGTTCATCTGTCCTATCACAGAAGAAGTGGAAAACAGATCCAAAAAATGATGAATTGGAAAGATCTAGCCACCACAATGAGGTGGGAACAATAGGCAATGCACCAGTGAAACGGTTAGAACTAAGATCAACCAATGAATATTGAGCAACAAATATATTTTGAATCTCCCCATACAACTGATTGTAAGAGAGATTCAGATACTTTACTTGGGAAGTTAAGTTCCAAAACCAAGTTGGAATAGTACTTGAAATTCCTGTACCAGATAAGCTTAGATATGTTAATTGTGTTTGTGTCTGAAGCCACATTGGCCATTCAGGTCCCAGGTGCCATGAATCCAATTGCAAACTTTCAAGTTGAAAAGGAGGAAGCCAATCCCGACTAGTTTTCCAAGTAAATGAGTTTCCGTTTGCAATGAAATGCTTCAATTTTGTAAGGTTGCTAAAAAACGCTTCCGACACTGCACCTTCTAACGAATTATAAGATATATCCAAATCCGTTAGCATTTTGAGTTGACCAATAACTTCTATGAAAGTTCCATCAAACTGATTTACAGATATGTCCAATTTTTCTATGCTTGACAAATTTCCTAGTGACATTGGAATGGGACCTGATATATTAGTATACCTCAACGACAATGACTTTATTCCATGTGGACCACACCTGGACAAACTTTCAAACATTTCGGATGGTCTTCGAACCGTGAAATGGTTCTCTGACAGGTCAAGAACTTTCAACTTACAAAGATGTTCCAAAGAATTTGGGATTTTCCCTTCCAACAGATTATTATCTAAGTGAAGATTGACAAGGGATGTCATGTTTCCAATGGAACTCGATATTTCACCACGGAAGGCATTGCTAGACAGAATTAAGGACTCAAGATTGTTCAAGTTATACAACCATTCAGGTATGGTAGAATTGAATTTGTTCCCCCCGAGATTAAGTGTTGTAAGACCAGTCATATTCTGAATACTGCTTGGAAGTTGTCCTATAAGTTGATTCTGTTCTAGACTCAATTTAAGGAATTTTTGGTTAAACAACCATTTGGGAATCGGATCAAGACTAATATAATTGAATGACAAATCAATTTCCCTCAAAGATGTGATATTCTGTGAAATGCTAGGAATTGGACCTTGGAAACCACAATCACTGATATGAAGAGAAACTAGATTTTTAAGGCTGAAAACCCACCTCGGCATCAAAGAATAAAAACTGGTCCTAGAAAGATCAAGGACGACCAGGGAAGTAAAATTTGGGGTGGGTAGTGGGGCAACTTGATCAAGCTGACAATCGAGCATAATTAACTCTACCAAAGAAGGGAGCATGTTTGTAACTTGCAACCAGTCAGATGCTTTGCTAAGATTTACATAACTCAAGTCCAAGTGTTTCAGCAGAGAAAGACCAGAAATCCACTGAAGGTTCTCTACCTTCAGACTGGGACCATAGAGACTACTGAGATTGAGATAGCGTAGACTGGAGAGATTTCCCAGGTTATGAGGAATTATTCCATCAAACTCTGAGGTTCCAAGGTTAAGGTGTGTTAAACTTGTCATATAACCAAAGAAACTAGGAATTTGTGTTGTACTGAAATCATTGTTACTCAAGTCTAAGTAGTTGAGATGCTTTAAACTGAGCAAAGAAGGATTTATCTTACCACCGAAGAAAGAGTTGATATACCAATCAGAGTTGGAACTATTAAGGTGAAGCTCGTGGATGTGGCCGGTTATGTGATCACAGACAACTCCTGTCCAACTGCAGCAGTCTGAATCTTCTTCTGCAACCCACGATGAAGGTCGATTGGCAGGGTCCTTTAGATCTTGCTTGAACATCAGAAGTGCTTGTCTTTCGCTGTCTTTGCAAAGTGGAGGCCAATCGGGATTTCCATTGCATAAACCAAAACTGAAAGTAATGGTTGCAATTGCTGCTAGAAACCTGATTAGTAGTAAAACAACTCTCATGCTTCTCTCCATAAAGTTTTAGTCTATGAAGCAGGTGATGTGTACGAACAATGAACCATCCAGAGTAGATATACTAGCGAACCTCTCTTTTTAGTTATCAATTACAGGAGAAGATGGATTAAACTATACGGCCGGCTCTTGGAATGTTTGATAAAAATTTGATAGATGATAAGATGGATTAAGAATATAATATTATTTCGGTACATAATAAATTAATTCAATATAATAGGGAGCCTCCAGAGTAGTGCTACCTAAATATACACTAGGGAGCCTCACTTTTTCGAGTTCAAGATAAACAACATACAAATTGTAAAAAGAAATTTAAATAGCACTAAAAAAAGGTTGAACAATCAACCACGTATCTAGAAATAATTCATTGCATTTCATTGCAAAAAGTGGGAATACAGAAAAGGGGAAAAAAAGAGTGTATCTAACCAAAGACAAAGACTAACACCACTAAGTGCATTAGTCTGACCCAATTGGATTATTAGACCATGCGAGACTTGCTTGACTATTAATTAATTAAACCGCGTTGATGCCACAACTTGTACTCATGAAATAGCATACAACATATTGAAATTTGAATCCAATAACAAGTATTTAATTCATAGTGGAGAAAAAGCACGATTTCATCATGCATGAGATCAAAATGCATTCACTTCACTTTATCATTCCATTTTATTAAAACCCCCCTTTATTCATTCTGCTTTATATTAAGGACAAGGATGGTTTGCCTTCCCTTTTTTCATGCCCTTCTATGTCATTCTGTTTGTGTGGTCACGGTTAAGCTACGTCAACATTTTATATTACTATTCATTTTTGTCTTATTATCTTTATAAAAAAATAATATAAAATGTTAACTTGACTTAACTGTAACCACACAAAACAGAAAAACATGGAAGGGCATGAAAAATTAGAAAGCAGACAATCTTAGTCCTTATATTAAGACCCCACTTGGAATTGGAAATGCTCGGTCGTTCAAATACGTTTTATTAATTTAAGGTGAACAGTATGTGTGTACTACATACGAAGCATTCACAAAAGTTTAAGCATTAGACCTCAGTGCTCTGATTCGATCTGTCATTGGCAACGAGAACGAGGATGGCCACATGATGATGTCAGTCTGACATCATATCTCCTTAAGCGGATAGGCGGGCGAGGATGGCCGGCCCACTGAATCGCCCCACTTATTTGGAGGGGCTGGAGCTGTTTTTCTTGGATTTGGGGGTTGCATCACCCAATTGCTAGGGCAATTGGATGGAGTGGAGTTGCTCTTATAGCCTTGTAAACATAATTTACAAATAATTAGAATTTCGGACAATAAGGGGGAGAGGTAGAGAGAAAAAAGAAAGTTTTGAAGGGGTTTTGCGAAAGGTGACAAATTACAAACTCAACAAATAAATAGAGATAAGGTGCTACCTGTGCGCATGCAAGAGAGAAAAGTACAGAATCTGCACGCCTCCAATGGCTTCCCCAGAAGTGAAACTTATTCTTAGACTTTGCAGAATTGTAACATTTTGTTCAAAGTCTCGATTCTTTGTATGATAAAACTCTAAAGCATCGAAAAAGCTTCCATTTTCGATTCTTCACAAGTATTCTATCTCAAATTTGCATGAGATATTCAAATCACCATCACTAATTGAGCAATTTATCATTTCAATCGTACAATTTCTCCAATTCTTCAGACCATCAATAAAAAAAACAAAATCTTTTTACTGACTAACGATAAGGGGACACAATCGGGCACAAAAACAAAGTAATTACAGAAACTGTCAATCCATACCTTAAGATCGGGGAGCGAAGAGTACAACTGCCGGCACGCGAGAATCTCGAATGGATTTCCCACCGGGGAGTGGCTCTCATACCAAATTGTCACATCCTAATCCGCATAATAAGATATTGTCCGCTTTGGACCACTCCCTCACGGATTTGTTCTTAGGTTTCCACCCAAAACGCATCTCACTATAGGGAGGTGGACATGTACATATAAGACACATCACCTCCTCTCCCCCGGGCGATATGGGATCTCACAATCCCCAGCCGGAAGTGTGCCGACGAGGGCGTCAGGCCCCTAAGGGGGTGGATTGTGAGATCCCACATCTCCCGGGGGAGAGGAGGTGATGTGTCTTATATGTACATGCACCTCCCTATAGTGAGATGCGTTTTGGGTGGAAACCTAAGAACAAATCCGTGAAGGCGTCGCCCAAAGAGGACAATATCTTACTATGCGGACTGGGATGTGACATAAGGTGAACTGTCAATTTAGTTCTTGAATTATCATCTCAGTAAAAATTAGGTCTCTAAACTATTTTTTTCAGAAAAATCAGTCATTGAATTATAAAAATCTGCCAATTTACATCCCTAATATTATATTTGAAACTACTATATTCAATTTTTTGTCAATTTAAGTCATGTTACTTGTATTTGATACACATTGGAGGGTAGATTGGTAGTTTTTCATAAAGAAATAGTGTATGAAGTAACTTTGGAGGGTAAATTAAAAGTTAGATTCACAATTTTTATAAAATGTTAAGGGTTTATAGGTGAGAAAATGATAGTATTATATTCCAAAGTGTATCAAATTACTTAAGTTGACAAAAAAATTGGATAAAACCGTTTTGAATATAGTAGTAGGGATGAAATTAGCAATTTTTAATGAATTAAGGGACTTATTTTACTGAAAAAATAATTCAGAAACTTAATATTTACTGAGGTGATAGTTCAAAAACTAAATCAATATTTCACCCTAAAACATAACAAACATACTAGTATGTTATAGAACTATTTGGATTTAAACTAAAGCATACTATATATCAATTTTCTAGTATGAAAACGGTAGTATTGCATTAATAGCAAAGATAGTACAAAAGGAGATACAAAAGTCAGTCCATTACATTTACAGCACATCCTCCAAAATCACATTGGCTAAAAAAGCGGGAGGTGTATCTAACCAAAGACAATGACTAACACCTCCAAGGGCATAGCGAGCGAGGCCATTAGCTTGAGACGGACGTGGGTGTAAGAAGCGTCAGTGATCCTCCTCATCAGATCTTTGGAATCTTCAATATTCAAAAATCACATTTTGAAACACCCTTGTCGCGGCCAAAAGCAAGCCATCCTTAATGCTAGAGCCGCCATATGCTGGAGAAATTTTTCATTGTGATCGGAACACAAGAGATACATCATGTGTTTTTATATAAATAGTGGGAAATTTTAATTTTTAAGTTATTAATTTTTTAACACTCATATCCTACCACTTGTATAGTGACAGATGGCGTCCCATCTCGTGTACCGGTTATACTGAAAAATCTATCCACATGTGGAGGGAAGGGAACGAAGCCATAGTTCTTCACAAGAGCAGCAATAAAGTTCCCCTGGCAGTCACGAACAACAATACCAACACCCCCGTGTTGAGTTCCTTGTTCCAGGCACCATCAACATTTAGCTTGAGCTGTCCCCTGGGTGGTCTTTTCCACTTAAAATCATCGGGATTGGAGGATCTGGGTTGGATGGGAGTTAGTGAGGACAAATTCCAGCCATAAAGAAGTAATTCGAGAGGCAAGAAAATTTGGGGCTTCCAACTTGTCATTCCACAGCCGCGAGTTCCTAGCTCCCCAGATCACCCAACACAGCATCATGAAGAGATCAAAATCTGGTGGTGATAGCTGCTCAGCCAGGCTCATGACCCAGTCACCCATGGGTGTCCCAACGTGGCATCTATTTGTAGGGGGGGATGATAACCGGGTGCAGCGGGCAAAATGGCACTCCTGTAACAGATTTGACCCCTTCACATGATAGGCAAGCGAGTTTGTTTCATAGAAGGCTACCGGAAGTTTGGATTTGGACCTCAATTATTAACAAGCCTCACCACGGGGTTTATATTAAGAACTTTTTCACCACGAAGGTGATATTAAAAGTGGCGTGTCATCACAGGAACCACGAAAAAAAATTTGACCTTAATATGTTAAAGTGAAAGATAAAATTAAATAATAGATTGAAGAGTAGGTTGGAGTGATAAATTTAATGCCAAAATGGGTTAGCAAATGACATTTTTAAAGAAAAGATTTGCTAATTCATTTGGAGATGCTCTTAGAGGCCATTAAAGGTAAGCAAGTGAAAGATTCATTACCACTTCATATTGAGGTTAAATTAAGCATGCTTCAAGCCCTCGGATTAGTACGACAAACCCCCACCCTGGAGTTCTAAATCCTTGGAGGTGAAAGCATAAGAGCAAAATGATTCGATCGTGTCATTGTATGTTCATAAAATGGACAGGAACGAAAAAAACATATAAATGGATACGCAGAAGCGCTTCTGGTTAAGATAATACAAATTTTCTTTTGGAAGGCTGATTTAAATCTTTTTTCCAGTTTGATCGTTTTGATCTTGCCACGAAGCTTGCCATTGCTTGTCGTAGAAGGTAGCTTCATCAGCGAGCTTCCTAAGGTTTCCGAGATCTTGTGTTCGCCTAATGAGTATTATAGCAGTGACTGTCACGAAAAACCCTGCCTTGCAGATGAAGTTTCCAGTTTGCCCGACAACCCCGATCCCCGTCAAGGCATCTACAACATATGCCATGAAGAATCCCACCATTGCCGCTCGACCTAATTACAAAGCAACAAAAATTGAAATTGGGTGTATAAGTTCATGTGACGTATAATAAAGCAATGCGCGCAGCAAGAGATATGTAATTCTAATAACAGAGAAATGTGAGTGTGAGTGTGTGAAGTGATGGGTGATTGGAAACAACCGTTGATCAGCTCAGCCTCCGGGAGATAAGATCTCATCATCCATGCCCACCATGGTATGATGGAGCTCCTAAACACTACCGGGTCATCGTTCGTAGATGCTTCCGGGTGAAGCTCAAGGAACTTCCTCCTTTTTGCTTCTGCTGTGCCAACACGTATAAAATCAACGATATTCTAATCGAATTTTATATTTGGATTAAATCGAACAGAAGCACAGAAAGATTACAACTCAAACTGAATAAATTACAAACCTGCTAGAATGATGCCATCCCAATCCATCTTCCCATTTTTGGAAAACATATTCAGATCCCATGTCCCATTCTTCCACCTCTCATCCCTGAATTTCACGACGGACAACTCTGCGCCCCCGAGACCATCCTTTGATTTGGAGTCAGCAGCATCCTCTGCCTTGTGTTTTTCGACGCGTAAAGTAGATTCCTCTTGTGCAGATGCGTTCAAACTATTTGCCTCCACATTGAGAGCAACAACAGGCGTTGCTTCTTTCGTCCCCAAAGAGCGAGCTCCTGGTTTCGATTGGGGCTGTTTTGTGACTTGATGTGAGCTGCAAACTGTTTGCAGTGAAGCAGAAATGGCAATTGAAGCCATAGCCTTATCTGAGAGATTTTTTTTTCTTCTTTTTGTTCTTGTTGATTTGGTTCTTCACCTTCTTGATTTCTTCCCCTTTTGCAAATGAAATTGTAGATAGAATTGCAGAAAGTGGGGAGGAAAGCCCATGCTTTGAACTCTGAAAGCTTATCCTCCCTCTCCTGTTTTTGTCAGTGAACTTATGGGCAGGCTTTTTGCTGCATCTGCTTTAACCCCTTGCACTTTGAAGAACAAGTAAAAATTGCCAGAAATGACTGCCAAAGAAGTCACTCCTTGGAAAGGGGAAAAAATTTCCACACACCCCTTTGCTTGCACACTCCTGTTTATTTTTGTCCATTGATTCTTCTTGATCTAATTCAATCCAAAGATTAAAAATAAACATGGGCGTGCAGGGGAAGAATAATGCGCTCAAATCTCTTCTCGGGATTAAATATCACATGGAACTATTTACCATAAGCACTACTGATAGGAGTATAGGAACAAAAACTAGCAATTTTATCATTTAAGTCACATTGGAACAAGAAAAATCAGAATTTTTTTCTCTTAATAAATCAATCCCTCTAATCAAATACAAATTCTGAATGCAAACAGTTACTGCCGAAAAAAAGAGCCGTGAAATTTGGTGGTAAACTAAGAATGGCTTCAAATCTGCCTTCTTCAACTATGACTATATATGTAAAGGGGGGAAAAAGAAATGCAACTGGCTAACAGAAGAAGCTCCTTATGCTTCCCAACCCCTTAAGTTGGTGGCGCGCGCAACCCGGTTTACACCCAATGTGAAGGCACCCATTCTGAGATTACAATCATAGGTCTTGCACATGCTCTTGATGTTATGAAACGCCCGAGTCATGTACCTTTGAAGCTCGTTATTCACTTTCTCTTCCTCCCACATAAACCCTTGAATGTTCTGCAACAAAATAAATCAAATTTCAGTATGTTAAAATTATGTCTCTAATATTCAAATGCAACTTAGAAAAATCGAGCTAAAGTCCTGTCAGTCACCTGAACCCACTCAAAGTAGCTAACAGTCACACCACCAGCATTTGCATATATGTCTGGGAGTATGATAACTCCTTTCTTGGATAAAATCTGCATCATAAAAAATCATCTCAGAGCTGGAACTATCTTTTTCCGTATTCAAAATCCCGGAAGAATGAAAAGGTAATAGTACCTCATCAGCTTCTGGATCGGTAGGGTGATTTGCTGCCTCAACAATGAATTTTGCTCTCACAGATGAAGCATTTTCCCTTTACAATAAGATGATTAGAACAAATTAATGAGTGAATCTGCAGCCAATATATGCAACATTGTACAAGAAACAATGAAAGCAGTGATGTTGTCGGCAAAATGCTCAAACCTGTTCAAAACTCCACCTAAAGCAGAAGGGATGAGAACATCGCATTCGTGTGTAAGTATCTCATTAGGATCCATGTTATCTCCGCCATTGAAATTTAACAAACTCCCAGTGCTTTCCTTGTGCTTAACCAACTCAGTGATATCAAGTCCATTCGGGTTCTTAACTGCACCAGTAATGTCACTCACAGCAATGACCTTACCCCCTCTCTCATGTATAAGCTTTGCTGCCCAGGATCCCACATTTCCGAAACCCTATAAAAGTTCACCCAAAACTCAAAACTTTTTTTACATGACTACCAAAACTTCTTAAGAAAAATGACAACATCAAATGTGCATACATACCTGAATAACAAAAGTCAAGCCCTTGCATGACTTCCCATATTCTGCAAGTAAAGCTTCTGTTCCAAAAACGACACCGCGTCCAGTTGCAGCCTCCCTACCTAGTGATCCCCCAAGATCCTAAAATCCCAAATACAAGAGATAACTTAGACAGTTCCAGTGACATATATTTGATCCAATTCTAGGAAACCGATTTTTGGCTTAATTTTCTCAGTGTCGAATACTTACTATGGGCTTTCCAGTGACAACAGCTGGTGAGTGACCATGAAATTTGGAGTACTCATCCAAAATCCATGCCATGGTCTGAGCATTGGTGCCCATATCGGGTGCGGGAACATCAGTATGAATTCCAATGAGATCATGGATTTTCTGAGTGAAGACGCGAGTCAGACGCTCCAACTCGCTCATACTTAAGTCCCTAGGGGTGCATCCGATTCCACCCTTGGCTCCACCATATGGAATGTCTGCCACAGCAGTCTTCCAGGTCATCAGCTGAGCCAGGGCATTCACTTCATCTGGATCAACCTTTAAGAAACAAACCAACAACAAATTCAATACAGAATTCACCAACAGAACATACATTTCGCCAATCTATACCGATGTTTTCTCTTGTGACTGCATATGAACAGTTTAGCCAAACCAATCAGAAGCCAAAAACACAATTACAGGTAACGCAAATGCATCATTACACTTGTTCTTAACACATTTATGCAAATCTAATCTCTAATTCAAAATTATACCAATTCGATTAGTACCCAAAATTTCAGAAACAAAGTTCAACTCCTTTTTTTCATTACTGAAGGGAATCGAGCCCTGAACGTATCATAATCCTAACGTATCAAAATTTCAGAAACAAGGTTCAACTCCTTTTTTTTCATTACTGAAGGGAATCGAACCCTGAACGTATCATAATCCTAACACGTTACCCCACCCCTCCCTCGCCACTTGGACCGAAAAGCTAATATCTTTAACGATCATTCCTCCCTCCTGGCCTTTTTCTGGAATATGATGATAAAATATTCAGCTTTATCTCCAAAAAAAAACAATCAAATCACTGGATCTAGACAGAGAACCCCAAAACCCAAATGACAACTTGTCGAACAGAAAACAAATAGATCAAGAAAAAACAAGAAAAACAAAATACAAAAACCAAATGAAGACATCATCGTCACCTCAGGATGATATCTGATCCCTCCCTTCATTGGTCCACGTGCATTATCATGTTGCACTCTGAATCCAACGTACGACACCAAGCTTCCATCGTCCTTAGGAATTGTGCACTCCACCTAATCAACACACATACACAAAAAGTTCAGACTTTCTCGAGAAACAAACAGAACTTGATCAAAACATTAACTCTAAACAACAAAAAGGACAGAAAAAGCAGCTGATGAACAACCTTGATCTCTCTGAAGGGGATCAAGAGACTCTTCTCAATCTTCGCATCGAGTCCGAGAATACGCGCGGCGTTTTTGAAATTGCGGCTTGTTGCGGCGAGGGCGTTCATGGCTGCTGATCAAACTCGAAAACAGAGAAAACCCAGAAAAAATGATGTGATGGGAAATGCTCAAAGCACCAGAAAAACTCCAAATTTGTAGGAAAGTAACTTGGGTTGTGGTAAAAATGGTGAAATGGGGTAAATGAGACAGTCAAAAACGAAGACTACGAGTTGGGCAAAGGGTGAAGTGGTTGGTGAGTATATATAGGGGAGGAGGAGCAGAAAATGAAAGCAGAGCTGCCACTGATTTTAGAGAGAGAGAGAGAGAGAGAGAGGGATTAGCGCTGTGTGTATGCTTAGATGGATACACTAATCAGGATTTATAGGGATAGGATTGAAGAGCTTGGTCAAGCAAATAGCTAACAAGAACAGTGGTGAATTTACGAAAAAGCCGCATGGATCTGATGTTTGGTGAGCTATGAGAAGAAGGGTATAACCGTCAATGTGGTGAGCAGTCAAGGAAAGCCGGCAGGTTTTAAGGGGGGCGGCTCATCACGTGAAATTATGTGCATGGCATTAATTAAATTAAATTATATTTTAATTTGAATTTTTTGTTTGTATTTGTCACGCCAGCATCGAGTAATGCTATTCATACCATATTTTTATATCACATTTATATATCACTTTAGTTTGCATCTGATGTGGACAACCACATCATTTGAAAATTTTGCAAAATCTAAGGAAATGAAAGAGAAAAACTTCTCGTATATCACAATCATCATTTTATTAACTAGTTTTTCTTAATTATTAGTTTATTAAATAATAAATTAAATTTAAAAATATAATTAATTCAAATGATATAGTTGTTCACATCAAATGTTACCTAAGATCGTATGAAAATATGGTATAAATAGTATTACTATTTGGCATCCCAGTCCGTTGATTCCCCCAACTTCTTAGTAACAACTGCGTCACGACAACTCAGAGTTGAATGGGAGGGAGATGGGTGATGGCCAATGAAATTTTGCCAGGTGGAAAACAACCTCCTCGGGACGCCGCGCGCTAGGCTACTAGTTTGGACCGCGTTTCGCCGCGTTTTGGTGATGACGTGGAGAGAGATGATTGAAAGGGATGTCTCCCGATCCTTCTACCAAATCTACCAAAATTTTTAATTCGGACTCTTAAAATTTGATCTAACGGTTAAAGTTATTATAACTTTTAAATAAGATCTTTGGTTTTAGCTGTTTGATCAAATTTTGAGGATCTGATTAAAGAATTTTGTGGATTTGGTAGAAGAAATCCGAAGAAGATCCTTGATTGAAGGGAGTTTTAACGAAAAATCCGCGGTACTGTTCACTTTAACAAAAAATCACATTTTTACACTAAAGAATCAAACCTGGTACGATTTACTTTACCTTTTATTTTATCTTTATCGTTAAAACTCAAAATTTTCAAATCATTTTCATTGGTTTTCTTTTGAATAAAATGGAAGGTGATTGTATAACGTGTTGGTTTTGATTTTTATCCTTTTTATTTGCTTGAAAATTAAAAGGTGCCGTGCTGTATCTGAATTGTATTTATTTTGTTAAAATATTGGAATAAGTTTTTTTTATCTCTTTGTTTCTACATGTGAAGATATTTTTCAGTGTGACCGGTACACGGGATTGTAGTATATCACGTGTCACTAAACAAATGGTGGGATATGTGTGCTAAAAAATTAATACCTTAAAAATACAATTTCTCACCGTTCATATTAAAACACGTGATGTACCACTTGTATTCCCGTCACAACTAAAAATTTTTCCTACCTACCTGTGGTTTGGAATAAGCTAGGTCACTCATTTGGACAGACGTTTCGCCGCGTTTTGGTGATGACGTGGAGAGAGAGATGAAAGATTGAAATGGAAGGTGACTGTATAACGTGTTGGTTTTGATTTTTGATTTTTATCCTTTTTTATTTGCTTAAAATTTAAAAGGTGCCGTGCGGTATCTGAATTATATTTACTTTGTTAAAATATGAAAATGCTCGGTCTCAGCACATTATGATTGAATTTGGAAGGAGAACGTGCTTGGTATCTAAATACGTGAATAGCATGCTCTAATGTTGTAATGTGTGACTGAGCATTCAACGCAAATCTTTTGGTAAAAATTGGAGACCGAAAAGGTCCAAGCTTTGGTGATTTCCTTAACAAAATAGGCACAAGCAATAAGATTCATGAAACATTCGATTTCTCTCTTCTTGAAACTTTGTCTACTTTGCTAGCACCTAAAGAACATCAATCTTTTTACACAAAAGAGGGGGAATCAAACTCAAAATCTCGAGCACAACGGCAAACGCTATTAACTTACATACAAATCCCAAGCAAATATGACTCATGAAATCAGATTTTCATGTAATTAGTCTTCATCAAATGCTTGAAGGCAAATAATGATGTATACCGCTTAGCCATCGTATCATCATGGAGTTCAAATTCGGAGAAAAATCATTCCGATCAATCCAAGGCAAAGTACATTTTACTCTACCAGTAAAGATTGACAACCCGATCGAAGGGCGGTTCTGAGTTAGGCTTTTAGCAAGGCACCTCAACAGATCTTCAACTCAATCGAAACAAGTAGCGGGCATAAACAAAACTGTCTTCCAAATGGTCTTCTCAAAGCTTTGTGATATAACGTCACGATCTCACCAACCAAACTCCCAAGTGTTCATGAGTGCCCTCGAAGACTCTAACATCATATCGTCAGAATCTCTTTGAAAGGTGGAAACCCCTGCACCTTCAGTTCTTGACCATTCTCCTACAATCAACGACAATTTTCAAAACACGTACTAAAAGCCTGAAATATAATGAACAAGATAACTTATCGCAGCCAAAGGCCATTCTTTCCATGATTTCAAAATACAGTAAATATTAAAAGTGCCAAGATTCTGCCACTGGATAACGAAAATCGCAGACCATCCACAATCTCAAATGGTCAGCCAATAGGGTAAACATACCATTGCGCTATAATGCAGTGCAGATTAGTTGTGAATATACTTTAATTTAAATGAAATGCTAAAAAAAAATGATACAAAGAACTCCTTACAACACAATTTTCCCGTCGTGTAGGCCAGACAAAAATTAAGGTGCCCATCTACTTGAAAACATTAAACTAGTACAGCTTTGAGATCAATGAAATGAGCATCTTATAAGTCACTCTCATCAAAATGGCTCAGATTCTTTACTAGTTCACTCAAAGGACAACTGCAGAGTAGCTGTTCTCACCCTGAGAGGTGTAGTTTAACAAGAGCACATCATCAGAGCCATGTATAGGTGGGAGGGGGAACAAAGACTATAACAAAAAACCACGAACAATTAGGAGCGATATGATATGTTCACAACACCTGGTAGCCACTTGATAAGCAATTCGAAGTTGCCCCAGCTACTATTTCCACTCCCTTGTGGTATTTTAACACCCAATCCCACCCCAAGAAAAAAGACAAAACGAAAGAAAAGAAGAAGAAACAGAAACTTCTTTGGTTCTTTTCCATTCTCCTCCCAATTTTCAGCTGGCAGTGAAAATTACATAATCAGAAGGAATATGCGGAATGTGATAAACTAGCCACTGAATGCTACCACTAACCAATAATTTCATAGAGCAGAAAGATTCAGTGAATTAGCTAATCACTATCAAAGAAACAAGAGAGAAATGCAGATGCGGTGGATACTATATATTGCCATAATTTTAATCTCATAAGCCTGAAGACCAATAAATTAAAACTTACCTCGCCTGATTTATTTTCCATTGCTGTTATTATGTATGATATTGTCAAGTTAACCGTCTTTCCTATAGTAATAACCACATGCATAAATCAGGCAACTGATCTAGTATGGTCTTTTGGTTAAAAATTGCAGAAAACATGTGCTTCCAGAATAACAATTAACATGAACTAGATAAAGTTTAATTAACATACTTCCTCTTTCGTCGATCAACCCCACTATTCCTCGGTTCAACTTTTGGAGCAGACCCAGGGGGCATAGCATACTGCATAGGAGAAGGGGCTGGAGCAGTTGCTGTCACAGAAACAGCTGTAGCTGGCACAGGTGGAACGGGAGGCACAGCTTGCTGAGGTGGTGCAGGTGGTGGAAGTGCAGGAACAGGTTCGGGGAGGGGTCTCGGTAATATATGTTTCAATCGGTTGTTCCTATAGTTCTTCCAGAAGTAGAATTGCTGCCTATGTGCCAATTCCTAGAAATAAAAAGAAAAACCAGATGAATATGCTGCTGGCTTCAACATACAGTTCCAAAGAACTAAAATTTCAAGGGAGAAAATGCATACAGAGACTGACCTTGTTTCCGGGATGTGCCATTGCAGCGCGAAAGTTCGCATTTTGAAGTTGCTCAAGAAAAAACAGGCAATGAGGGTACCTGAACAATTACAAGAAAACATGTCAAGGGGCAGAAATTAAAACCTCAGAAAACAATGTAAGACCATTCAATCAACTCAAAACGACCACCAAGCTATCACACGAGACGGGTTTCCGCTCACATTATAAATCTCGTATACTCGGGACGCTGCCAATACTGAAGATGTTTCAAGTACCCAATGAAAGCCTCATCCTCAAAGTAACGATTCTGAGCCAAATCTACATTACATATACAAAATGTAAGCTGCAGGGAATCAAATGCAAGGACAAACTTAAAGGGAAAAAAAATCCAAATAGTAAGAGATATACACACACACACACACATACAGTGAATGTAGGTGGGATTTGCGAGGCACAGGACGAACTCCAATTCGAGCAAGAATCGCTGCCGGCCGTCATCTGGGTCCTTGTAAATACTGTTTGTCCTGAAATTACAAGCACAAATCAATCAATCGAACGAGTTCGCTCTCTGTTGCAATCAAATGGGTAAAATTTAAGAAATTAGCTAAGATGTGTTTGGCAGCCGAGAAAGTGGAGGAATCAGAAGGAAAGGCAGAAACTTTAGTGATGAATTGAACTGAAAGGGGAAAGGAAGAAGGTGGGTTTGCTTACGGGGGTGGAGTATCGGCTGTGTCATCACTCTCTGTGCCGGACGCCATTAAATATCAACACTTCTAATCGGAAAGCACCCAGATTTCGGAAGCGATCCCGAATCGTCCCCTTTTTCTAGCTTCTTCTGTAAGTTACCGTTTGGTACGCGGATGTAACTGACGAAATAAATGATGTAAATATTGAAAAAGATAAGGATAAATTTTGTCATAAAATGTTATAAATTTGTGTTTCACGAGTGGAACCGGTCGTTCCAGGAGAAGAGGTGGAAAGAAAAATCAACCAAATTTCGTCCTATAAGACAACCCATTCCACAGTTTTTAGGCGCACCAAACGTGGGACGGAACGGCTCGTCTCGTTCCGTCCCGTCTCGTCCTACGTACCAAACGGTTTCGTAACAACTTAAGCAACCAGTATGGGCCGGGCCGGCCCAAACAGACCCCAATCACAAAATGACTATTTAGCCCAGTGCGGCATTGTCACATACAGTCACTGTTTTTAAATAGAGTGATAATGTTAGACTATTTGAATTGGCCCTGCAGTTTCTTCCTTCTTAATGCAAACAAAATCTGGCAAACATGTTTAAAGCAGATTTTTGGTTGCTTAATACGATAGTTAACAAAATTAGTATATTAAGAACCTACAAAAGGGACCTAATGCAGCTTTTACATGGTTAAATCAACAGTATATTATCCCGGATTTTGTTTGCATGGTTAAAACAGATTTTTCTTGCATTTTATTTGCTTAATCCGACAGTTTAATTTTTGTATCGTCTGGAGCAGTTCATCACATATTAAGAATCTTTTATACAAAACAATTTGTGCAACACTAGTTTAGTAATTTTTGTTTTTTGTTAGACCTTGTGATTGCAACTATCTGTTTATTCAATTACTTGTTTGCTTGCATATTGTTTTACTTTTTCTTATTTCATGTACGTGATAGATCTCGTATTGAAGTTGTGAATTTAGAGGAAAAGAGTTGCAC
>VIEB01000295.1:173794-208436 GCA_006547085.1 Malus baccata | reverse complement strand
GTTAGAAATGCTTTGTTTACGTTGGTGGAAATTACTGAGAATCCCCAATTGAGTAGGGATGCAGAATGTTTAGCATCAGGAGAACTTTCAAGTTTTGATTTTGTATTAAGTTTGGTTATTTGGTATGACATTTTGTTGAAAATTAACATGGTGAGTACAAAATTACAATCTGAAGACATGCGTCTTGATGTTGCTGTAAAGGCATTGGAAGCACTTGTTACGTTTTTCGAAAACTATAGAGAAACTGGTTTTGCTTCTGCCATGAGTGATGCTAAAGAAATTGCACTTGATTCAGAAATTGACCCTGTTTTTCAAACTAAACGTCATAGACCTAGAAAAAGACATCATTATGACGTTGATGGTAATGAGAGGGAACAACAGTCTGCTGAAGAATCATTTAGAACAGATTATTTTCTTGTTATAGTGGATATTGCTCTTTCTCAACTGAAACACAGGTTTGAACAGTTAAAGGCTTTTGAATATATTTTTGGCTTCTTGTTTGATGCATCGAAGTTAATTTCATTGGATGATCAAGAGCTAAAACAAAATTGTATGAATCTTGAAGCACATTTGAAACATGGAAATACCATGGATGTAGATGGAGCCGACTTATGTTCCGAATTACAGGTTTTGCAAATGATGTTACCTGAAAAATCATTTCTCTCTAATAACCCTTGGACATCCATGGAAATAGCAAACTTTGTCAAAGAAATTGACATTTGTCCTAATGTCTTGATTGCTTATCGTGTAATGTTGACTGTACCTGTGACCGTAGCATCTGCAGAAAGAAGTTTTTCAAAATTGAAATTATTAAAATCTTACTTGCGGACCACTATGACTCAAGATAGGCTAAATGGATTAGCAATCTTATGCATTGAAAAGGATGAGATTGAAGACTTGGAGTATGATGATATAATTGATGATTTTGCTTCAAAAAATACTAGAAGACAATTTCTTAAAGGTTGAAATTTGAAGGAGATTTGCTAGGAGTGATTGTATATGATTGTACTTTTGATTGTCGGGGTTTAGGTACTATGTCCCCCCCGTTGTATATTTTCTCAGGTAATATAATTTGGGCGTGAGGGCCTAGCCCCCCAGCTTCGACTGGGTTCCAGCCCTCGTTAAATATTTTTTTTAACATATGTTTTTGTACTAAAAGGGCACATTTTGAACTTTCGCACTGGGCACCCAAAAACTCAGGACCGGCCCTGCAGATGATTTGTTGGCACGGCTTTTCCTCGACTGAGCTTTCAAGTGTTTTGTTTTGTTTTTACACGGTTGGTAAGGTATTTTTTTCTAATTTAATCAAAAGGAAACGAAATAATTATTTCCACCTTGCCAAAAGGCACATGCCTAGAAATTCATGAGACGAATGCATTTACGTAATACAATCACCATATAACTAAAGCATCCCATTCTGGTTTTGGGGTTCTTCGGTGCCCTTGGATATCATCATCAACTCCTTCATTTTGTCACAGACAGAACGAATTGCTGCCTTCATTCTGTCACAGACATAACGAACACCTGCCTTCATACTGTCACAGACATGACGAACACCTACCTTCATTTTATGATGAACATAACGAACAACTGCATTACAGAGTCCTTTTAGGGTTTGGTAGGACTTGGTCACAATTATCGCAAAATATATGACCCAACATGCAAGAGTAAACCAACCAAAATTTGGAACGAGGATGAGCAACATTAGAATCAATGCAAGAGTTCCACACAAGAGGCTGAGGTTGTTCATCAATTCATATATATCTGTATTGTTGGAAGCTTGGAATATCTTGACAGTCGTCAATGCCCCCGCGTAAGTGAATAAATCAACAATCAACATCACAATAGTGTTGTGGTCTGTGACAAATGGAGACGGCATATCTCCGGTCGCATGCTTCACCTGGAGGAGGACTCCTAGCATGGTGAGGAGAAAGAATATACATTTGTGTTCTGACGGTAGAGAATTGTACTGACCACCCTCCACCCTAGTACTGCCGCTGCGAATGGTATACATAATGGATGTGAAATTTACATAGAGGATATCTGCCCACAACGCAAGCACATTTGCTAGCCAACTAAAGAACATGAGCTTATCTAAGATCCCGTTTGATATACATACTATTAGTTGTTTCTTCACCCTTCTTCATTCGTCATTTCTTCCATATATGTATGTATATATTACATTTCTCCATATTTATTGCACACAAATATTAAAAGCGAATAGTTATTAAACGGGCACCAAAACCTCAATGATTTCTACATATTATAAATACAATTATAAATAAAGAAAACTAATAAAAATGGCTTAAAAGCTTTAAGTTTTAATCAAAATGATAAAAATGTGTTGTAAGTGAATAGTATTATGAATGACTTTTTAGAGTAAAAATATCCTTATGACTAGTACTAAAAATGTTTCGTTAAGATTCCGTTGTAAATAACCATTAATCTAGACCACTAATTAGAGACCTGGATTAGAAATCCATTTCGTGAAATGGGCCCGTCCCCACCAAATGGAAAGGCAGCTGGGTTGCCAGGAAGGACTTTCCGGCCAACCTGTGCAACCGCAGCTCATCAGCGCGCGTTTCTTCTCCGCTGGCTTCGATTCCACTAACGGCAAGATGAATGAGACCACGGAGTACCGCTCCCCTAGAGACTCCGACCGTCACGAGACTCACACGTCTACTCTCGGGTACGCCAAGGGCATCGCTGTCGGCATGGCTCCCAAGGCCCGGCTCGCCGGCTTCTACTGGAGTGCCGGCTGCTACGACCTCGACATCCTCGCCGCCGTTTCCGACAGCTGCTACGTCGTTTCCCTCAGTGTAGGCGGCGTCGTCGTCCCTGCGGAACTATTTTCATTTTCTATTTTTTTTTTTAACTCTATAATTTCTCCACAACACCCCCACAATCCAAGATTTTAGGATTAGTTTGCGTCGAGTTTGCGTGGACTCACTCCAAAACTAACAACAGGTTCTAAACAGAAGGCAGATCTTTTTTCCCAGCTGATTTTGAAAGAACAAAATATGAAAAGGGGAAAAAAGAGCTTTCCACATAACTATCCAGAAATATGAGAACAAAATCACAGCATACATACATATATGCATGCATGGCGAAGTATGGAAAACGAGCAAACGGGCAAAAGTAAAGCTAAGAAAATGTACTAACAGTGGGAGCCGTCGAGAGTTAACCAAAGTTGAGTCCTCCATTGAGCGCTCAGCCGTGCTCATTAATTCCCTCCTTCTTCTTTCTTATTCTTGTTGTCAAGTAAATCTTATCAAATGGTTTTTTCATCTGAAATTTCGGGCGACGACAAAGGGTTACATTGTATATTCCTCTGTGTCAATTTCGGGTGACGACAAAGGATCGTCGAGGGTTGTATTCTTGTAGTTGTATTCCTTTGTCGTGATTTATTTGTTCCCTCCATGAACTCTAGTTAATCTGTTGAGATCAAGAGAAGACGGATTGACAGAGTTCTGATTTTGTTAATGGACCCAAAAAGAGTCACATTATCTGGTAAAATAAAGAATAAACTACCGATTTTCTCCCTAAACCTTCACTTAGCTTTCGATTTCTCTCCCTAAACTTTTCAATTAGAAAACTAAGGACAAATTTATGTTAAATGGAAGCATATGCACAATATATGATGGTAGTTCGGTCGCTTTTAAAAACCCTAGATTTATAAAATGTTGACCCGTGCAAATCTGTGTGATTCTATAGTTTTTGTATTTAAAGGTCTAGCGAAGTGATGTTTTTGTCCTCAAAAGAGAATCACGTGATGTGCACGTGATATGAGTTAACTTTAATTTGGATGAAATTTATATAAAACTAACTGTAGAAGAAAAATTGGTCAAAAATAATAATTCAAGACCGTGATTTTCCAATAAAAACGTTTAGGAATAAATCAAAAGTTAAAGTAAAAGTTCAGAAGAGAAATCAACAGTTTACTCTAAAATAAAAATCCTTTTATTTGTGTTCATTAATTGTCCACTTCTGAGCTCACATATTTTTTATTTGTGTTCATTATTCTCCACTTCCGAGCTAACATTCTTACAATTTCATCAAAACAAATTAAACAATTCTTCAAGCTTGAGATCCCAACTGATATTGTTTTGTTTGTATCTACACTCATTTCGAACATGCAGACGTCGTGGGAGCAGCTACATTGTCCGAGCTGATATGCTCCCCTCCATAAAGAGTTTGAACTCTCCGCTGCAACTTTGAACCAGCACGAGACTTGTATAACTTAATTGATTAAGAGATTCACCCGCACGCAAAGTCTTGTAAACAAAATTTGTCATTGGCACATAATTTAAAGTCATAATTGTTCAGATATTAACTTAAAATGATGATCCTCTCTGGATTCTTTTTTTGAAGATTCGTGAATCGTGTCCGTTCATCATACATTGTACGGTCATAAATCATTTTAATTTTTTTATTTAAAATTGAACCCAAACAGTACCTGATAAAAACTGACTGCATACCATGAACGAACGCGATTCACGAATCCCCACAAAGAAGATCCAGATTCATAAACTTATAGTAAAATTGTACTACCATGTTAGAGCTACGACTCATTTAAGAATTTTGTCTTCGGTAAATGTTTTCATTTTACAGCAACATCTTATAACCATACCAAGTTTAACCACCCAAGAAAGACTCGATCCATTGCTAACTAGGATTGGTTGAGTTGGTAAAGATTATTATGTTTGCTAGATCAAGGCATAAGTTCAAGTCCCGCTGGCAGCAATCATTCTTGATAGGCAATTTGCTAAAAAAAACATTAAAAAAAAAAATTAAAGAAAGGCTTGCTAAGACCTGAGATGGGGTAGCTCCCCCTCCCCCTTAAACTTTTTTTGATCAGGCAAGAAAGACTTAATCCGTTGCTTAATCAACAACTACATTTTTGACCAAATAAAGACGATTCATAGTTATATTTCTTTGGCATATTCATAAAATCGAATGCAATAACAATTCTTTGGCATAGGGATCCTTCAATGTTACGAATTAAAACTACAAATCTAAGCACAGAAATCTGTAAAAAGGAATCGTCTCTGATACAGCATTTGCACATCTGCCTTCTCTCATCCCCCTCCACACATAAACTAAACCCTTTTTGTGCACTACAAATTCGAGAACGAATCGAGTCGGCCTTTGCCATGCAAATGGTTTGTTCAACTTCTTTTCTCCAGTTCCCAAAACTATAGATACCACCGTAATAAAAAACATAAATGGCCCTCATACAGTGCAGCCACCTAGCAATCTAAATTCGTCGTTGGTATGGTATAGGACCATAATCAAACATACATGACCTTTCGCACAATGTGGCCACCTGTGGATGTGATACATCATTAGTATGGTCGGTATCGCATGGGCCGCCTGAACCTCGGAACCCTCCTGAACAAAAGAAAAATCAGGTCAATGGCATGTCACAATATGAAGAGCTCATGCAAAGTTTCTTAACGTGAGTGAGAGAAACAAAAACAAAGCTACAACTTTCAAGCAATGCAACTAACGAAGTAACTTCAACAAAATTTCAATAAACTTAATCAAGCTGCAATATTGACAACTTGATACAGGAGAACATTGTAGCCTATGACGAATGGCCTAGTCCTTTAAGGTCGTTTTAGTTTCCAGTTTTGGCGGTTTAAGCATTTTCACCCTTTTTTCCCTTTTGCCAGAGACAACATATTATTTTCCCAAAAACAACATGTTATCGGTTTAAGCACAATAAATATAGGCTGGCCTTTTGCTGGAGACAACATATTATTTTCCAAACTTCCATGCCTCTTTTGACTTCCTTAAAAAGCAACAGAAGTAGAAAAGGAGATCATTGTGCAATGTGCTTACCCATAACCAAACCCAGGATAGAAGGGTGCAGCAGGTATGAAAGGCCTCCGAGATCGAGAAAATGGGCTGGGGCGCCTTCCTCGATACTGTTTCAGTCCAGGAACGTTTGTACGCTTAGCAGAGACCTGTTAATATACCAAAACCAATCACTGTTACCCAATTGATCGACTAAAAAATCAGTATTCAAACAAGCATAGAGACCTATACATAAAATAAGAAAGAAAAAAATCAAGTACCTTCAATTGACGGCCATGCAATTCTGATTCATTTAACAGGAGAGCATTCTGAACAGCCTCAACTTCAACAAACTCAACATAAGCAAATCCTTTTGGTTGACCAAACTTGTCGGTCAAAATTGTAACTCTGTTAACGGTTCCACAAGACTGAAAATGCTGCTGGACTTCCTCAGGAGTACATGCATAATCAACCTGAAGGTGGAGTCAAACAATAGGTTCTCACTCTTGGCCATAATGCTTCCAAAGAGCATCACAAATATCACATGGTAATAATTTTAAATAAAAAAAATTCCCTAGTGCAGATGAACTTAGTCAAAGACTTGGGAAAGCATACTAAAACTAAAGACTGCAGCTTATAAAGTACATTGAACTATACATTAACTGATATGAAGTATTTGTTACAGTTTAAGTCAACTGATCCAACTATATCTTTGTTACAGTTTAAGTCAACTGACCCAACTATATCTAAACCAGAAATTATCCAAACTAGCTATTCTTTCAAGATTAGCATGGCTGTGGACAGCAGGTGGCTACCTGATTCAAATCTCAAACGAGAACTTAAACACACTAAAAAACCTCAATAATTTGTAGCCTACAGGAAAAAAAGGAAAACAAAGTCTAAATAAACATAAAAGTCACCTAGTAAGTGCAAGAAAAGGACAGCAAACAAACTCTGTGGACAGCCCTGTCCTAGGGAACGCCAAAAGCAAAAATGGAAATCTCTCCTAGGATAAACTCAGTAATATCCTAAACTCGATATAAAGTTTGAAAGATTTGATCCCTCCAAAATAAATTTGACATATGTAAATAGATAGAGACAGAGAGCAGAGCATGAAAACACATATCCATTATATAAAAAGGTCCAAATTAAAATGAAAAAGAGAAAGCATTGTTGAGCCTCACATTACCAACATAGATGGATCTAGAATCCACCTCCTCCTTCTCAGCCTGAGACGCAGAACCACTCGAGGAATCTTCATTCATAATCAAAACACATAAAACAAAAAGTATTAGCTATACTGATAGATATCATTACTTGAAGCATTAAACCTAGAGTAAAACTTGACAACAAAGGGTATTAGCTATACTGATAGATTACTTGAAGCATTAAACCTAGAGTAAAATTTGATTGGGGATATCATGTTTCATCGATTACAAACATGAACAGTTCCGAAATACTACTTATACAAATCATGTTAGCCTACTGTGTGACAGAAAGATTCTTTTGAGAACCAACGAATGTATGTATAACTCAACAGTGCCCTGGATGGGCTGACCAAAAGAGGAAGACCGGGGATGTAGACAACACTAGCATACTGTGCAGATTGAAACTAAGAGTTCAGATAGTAATAGTTACACAGAAGGACCAATCTAGCTTGCATAAAAGGACAATACCTACTAGTAAAACCATTCAAAACAACAGGCATACAAATATACAGAACAAAATCTACAAAACCCAATAATTTAAAATGAATAACCATCAGAATCCGGAAGTTTATACATTTAACAACGGACAACCATGGTCAGACAAACGCGTATCACTAAAACTTCCTGTTCTATATGCTAGCTTACATAAAAGGAAGATGACGAATAACCCTAGTGAACCATTAAAGACAGCACTCGTGCATGTACCCAGAACAAAATTACCAAAATCCAATTGTACAAAACCAAACACCTAATTCAAGCACTCTATCCATTAAACCAGCGACAACAAACAACATGGGTCTCAGCACGCGTGAATGTACCCAGAATAATCAATAAAATTCCAACTTGGGTACCGTATCCATTCAATCGGCGACAGCTAACAACATGGACCAGTTAGACGCATCATGATTCGAAAAAAAATCATATCTTTTCATTATTTTAAGCTTTTGTGAATCAGCATTCCCCAAACACAATCACAAAGGGACAACACAGCGGATTTTGACTTAGCATTACCTACACAGTCATCATTAAGTTCCAATTCAAACCCACCAAAAAACCCAATGCAGCCTAACCCTAGCTCAAGAAATCACCACCAAAACACTCAAAAGAAATAAAATTACAAAACAGAAAAGTAAAATCCGATACCTTGAACGGCGCCCATCTCCTTCTCGACCTTGGCCTGCATGTCGCGGAGAGCGCCAGCCTCCTCCTCTATCTCCTTCAGCCGCTTCTTCATGTCCTCCAGCTCCTACACCACATTGAAACCAGAACCCGACCCGAATCAGCCCAACCGGGTCAAACAAAAAGCTAAGGCACCAGATTTACGAGGCTAAATTGATTGAGGGAGTACCTTGGAGTTGGGGTCGTCGTTGTAGTCTTGGTCGTCATCGACCCCGTCGGCCCTGGACGACATGTCGACGTCTTCGCCGTCGTCGTTGGGGATCTCGGCGCCGTAAACCTCGTGCTCCTGTTGCTCCTCCATAGCACTCTCTCTCGGTGGCTGTCGGATTGAGTGCGATTCGGAGAGGTCTGTGTGCGCGTGTGTCTGGTTTTTTGAGGTTTTTGGTTTTGGGGATATTATATATTTGGGATCGGGCGGTGCGGCTTGGCCGCTTGGGGTTTGAGGAAGAATGCGGCTCAAATTTGAAATTTTAGGGAATTTGTAGGGGTATTTTGGGTTTTTTACGTGTTTATCCGCTTGTCTTTGATTGGCTGGTTGGATTCGGACTTTTACGGGCTGATGATGAACGTTTAAGATTGAAAGAAAATCATGCGGCTGCCGTTCGCTTCTTATTTTTCGTTTTGCTTTAGGTCACTATTGCCATTGGCGTACTAAAGTCATTTGGCTTTCCGCGAGAGACTAACATTCTCTCGTCTCCTATTTCTATTATTTTTTTCTCTCGTTCTCTCATAATTTGTTTAAAAATTAAAATCAATATAAGATGTTAATAAGGATTAATGTAACCGTTCAAATAGGAGGAGAAATGAGGGAATGAGAGATAAATTAAAAAAAGAAGAAAATCCTCCTCCTTTCATAAGTAGCCAACATCATCAGCAACTGGGTCTTAGTGTTGGGTCTCAACCACTAACCTTGGCTTATTTTCTGGGTTAAATTTGGCATAAAAATAAGTTTTAACCCACAATTTTTTTTAGCCCAATGATTGAAGAAGATTTAAGCGAGTTTAAAATTTAAATTTAAAATTTTAACCCAACAGTTGAAGTTAGTCTAACTAAGAGCTACTATACCTAAAAGAAATTATACTAGGAAGGGGAAAAAAGTTATGAAGACATGAATTTGAAGGTGTTTACTTGACTTTCACGAAACAACCTAGACATTAATTGAACTCGTGAACCTTTTAATGCCAAGTTTATTAATAAACATTGCAATTTTGAAATTTAAGCTAGTTGGAATGGTTTATGATCATGACAAAGTGATCGTACGAGAATACAAAAGTGGTGTCGACCGCAATAGTCGTAAAAGCGAAGATTGAAATTGTTAGAGGAGGCCCCGAGTTCGTATCCTCTCTCTCGATCCATTGTTAAAATTAAGCGAGACTAAAAAATGGTGTGCAAGTCGATATGCGAGTTCATGCACTAAATTTTCAGTGAAGAAAGTGAAGAGCAGTGTCACTTTGGCTTCAAATCGACCGGCGGCAGCTTTTCTTTCTCCCTGGTGCTTTCTCTCATATTTCAAAGCCAACGAAACCGTTGAGACGCGGTAACCGGCGGTGAGGAGGAAGGTGGAAGTCGACGATGGAGTCGAGTGGCTGACGAGGGTCGGTTGGGTGGAGAGTTTTGTTGGCTGTTGAGTTTTTTTTTCTTTTGAAATAATTGGAGGAATGATCCCTAATGTTTAGCTCAATTGGAGTTTTGGTCCATAAATTTTAGCTCAATTGAATCTTTGGTTCTTGAACTTTAGTTCAATTGGATCGTTGGTCCTTGAACTTATTATAATGTGGAGCAATAGTTTTTTTGGCTAACTCCGTTAAAACTTATATCCAATTTTATCCAAAACAAGGGTTTAAAGGGAAAAAATTGGATAGAAGTTCTAACGAAGTTAATCAAAATGATCATTACTCCGCATTATAACAAGTTCAGAGATCAATATTCACATATTTTTAACTCAAAGGCCATTCTCCATGTAAACAGAATGGAGGTAACACAAGTATTATCATGGAGAAGCCAAGGAAGCAATGGAATCTCCCTGTATTCCCAAGCACATACTCGAAAAACTCGAAAAATTAAAAACAAAATGGTTAATATTGTCATATCACACTACGTTAGCTTTATGTTTCTTGCATATTTCTTATGTAATGGATGTGCTTTTTTGGTGGAAGTTGTTTAGGAACCCAAAAGCATTTGAAGTGCTTTTGGCAAGATGCACTTCCAAGTTGGAACCCAAATACACTTTGATCGAAAACGTTTTCAATCATTTTAAAAACACTTCCAAACATTCCAAATTGTTTGCTTCTGCATAAACTCTAAGCAATCATATATCCATCAAAGTAAAAACCTTTTAACCAAAAGGATCAAAGTGATGAGGCCTAAGAAAACCAGTCAACAAGAACAAAATCTTTGTTAGTGGCCAAGGCATTGACTCTTTTAAAGATGTGGCCTTTCAAATAAGTTGGTGATGTTACCCACTTCCTAGAATCATCTCAATCGCCAAAGCAGCTCAAAGATGCTTTTTCTCTGCATTAAAAAGCCAAAAGCCAAAAGCAGCATGACACTCCTCTGGCCCAAAATGGCAAACTGGCAGTGAGTCTCATTGAGGCAAGAAAAAAATTGCATTATATATGAATGAAGACATATTTTTGATCAAGTTGGCTGCCAGATTGACCTCCATGATCTTCCCTATTGCTCCAAAGAATATATTCCCTGGTGTCAGCCAAATGGTGCGAACACACATAAATGAAATAATAAAAAAGAATTATGGCACTGAAATTATTTTGGTTCGCTTTACAGGCTATAAATAGAGAGTTCAAACAATGATCTTTGCATCCCCGTCTCAACATTGTAGCGAGTTTACAAAGTCTTAGCAAGAAAGATTCGAGTCTACAACCAGTCACTTAACAGGCGAACGCCGAGTGAGAAGTGAAGAGGAAGAGAGGTCTTGCATGAGAGTAAGAGCCTTGTTTGGTAGCCAAGGATGACTTGCCTGCTCTACCTAGAGAGACGAACTCCACTCTGTTTGTGTGAGGAAAACTCCTGTTTGGCCAGGCGGGCATCCCTGGCTAATTTGACAGGCTCTTCTTTCTCATGCCAGGCCTTCTCTTCTTCCTTGAGCAGAACTGGGGAAATGATGACTTTTTTGTGAAAAAAGGTGGGAGCTTTTTAATTTGGCTAAATTGCACTAATAATCATTATAATTTACTCGAATTTTCAAAAATTTCTTATACTTTGAAAAATGCTATTCACACATTATTTTTATTTCTCACTCACCTTTGTTAATTTTTTTCCATTGATTTTCTTTACTTCATTCGATCTGATGGCCGAAATTAAGAGAGATGTATGAGAAGTAAAAGTGGTTGTGTGGATAGCACTACCGTATCCTTTTTCCTAGCATTTTTGTCCTTGTAGTGATGTAGTTTCATTTTGTTTACACTGTTGGTCTAATTCGTCAAATTTTTTTTTTCCCAAGTTGGGTTTTTCAAATGAGAAGATATGCACAAAAATGAATGAAAAGTTTAACTTAGTTGAGAAAATGAATTAAATGGTAAACATAACGAAGGTATAAGAACGAAAATGTAAGAAAAACTGTACAAACCCTGAAAATTCGGGATCTTTGTGACAATAAGAAATGAGTTCGACTATAATGATACATATCACTCAGTGATTTGAATTTTATGCAAAATGTAACAACGATTCATTAAATACTAACATACAAGGTATAACTATTAATTTTCCGAACCACTCAACAGTACGTACTAAAAACTGGTCCTAAACTCTAGAGACCCCATTTAAACCCAAGTGGGCCCCAATCTTTCTCTGAGTCGTCTTCTCAACAGAAGCAACGGTTGGATTTGCTCCCGTATATAAAACTATTTGGCGGGAGATGTCGTTTCTGTGGACAAAGATATTTTCTTTTGCATCTTCTTCCTTCATCATCTTCATCTTCTTCTTTATTGCCAAGTAAAGAAGGAGTTTGTATATTCTCTACATCACCAATTCGCCAGCAACACAAATTCTCGAAAAATGCAGGAACTTCAATCGGATTGGTGCTCCCCTACTCGCCTCCAAACCAGCCCCATTGCCCGATTCGATTTTCCGGTACGAATCATTGCATCCATTACCCTTTATCTCCATCAAGATTTCACCTTTCTCCGCCGTTCATCCATGCGGTGTTGTTTTTTCGACATTTGGTTTCTGATTTGGTGTTCTCGAATTTTGGGTTTTGTTTATGCATCTGCAAATTCAGGGAGATCGGTTTATACCCAGTAGGAGTTTGATGGATCTTGATCAAGCCCGCAGTTTATTGACCAACAGAACAACGTCGACCCGAAATTCGAACTTCAATGTATGAATCCACATTGCTTTCAATTCATCAGTTTTTGGTTTCTTTCTTTGTCTTTTTGGGAAACTGTTCCTGGGTTTTATGGGGGTTTAGTTTTTACTTAAATTTGAAAGTTGCATTTAACTTCTGAATATCAAGATTTGGGCCTGCTCCAATTCCATCAGTTTTTAGTTTTTTTCTTTGTTTTCTGCTAAATTGTTTGTGGGTTTTGTTGTTTTGTAGTTTTTACTTCTGTTTGAGCGTTGCATCTAACTTCTGATGAATTTCAAGATTTGGGCCTGCTGAGTTTTCTTGTAAACAGTTCTCGAACTTGTTGGGTCTTTGCAGGATGTATACAGACGGAGCTTAGAGGACAAACTGACTTTGGATTCGGATGGGAATCCATTTAGGATGTTGGTTTTTAGGGGAAGTCCAAAATCAAACCGAAAGCCGATCCGTTCTGTTGATCTGATGCGACAGGATGAAGCAAAGGAATTGGACAGTAGTGTTAAAAATGTTCAGCCTCGAAGATTGCCTAAGGTACTAAAAACGAAATGGTTGTCAAACGCTACCAAATGGTCTATATTTTTTGAACTTTGATCTAATTGAGTGCAAATTCTGCAGGGGGAAGCTAGGGTTCTGGATGCCGTAAACATAAAAAATGACTTTTACTCCAGCATCATGGATTGGGGGAAGAACAGTATTCTTGCAGTTGCTCTGGGGAGCGATTTGTTCCTCTGGAACTCGACGAACAGCGAAGTGCACAAGCTGCTGCATGTTGATGATCAGCGTGATTTCCCAACAAGTGTAGCCTGGTCTCAAAATGCTAAAACTTTAGCCGTTGGATATAGGCGATCCAAGCTCCAACTTTGGGATGTTGAGACCTCCAAGCTTGTAAAATCTCTCTTAAACACCCTCTCGTGAGTTTCGAGTTTTTTCGTTGTTTTCAAACATTTGGTTTATCTGTTTGATACACAGGTGAGGAGGTTTGAAAACCATAAGGACAGGATAGCCACCGTTGCGTGGAATGGTCACGTTTTAACTTCCGGCAGCCGAGACACATCCATCATCAACCATGATGGTAGGTCAAAAATACTGTTTCACATTCATCTTATTGCAACATTTCATATATTTTTTGTAAACTGTTTTGGCAGTCAGAGCAGGGAGCAATGTGGCTTCCAGATTGCAGGCGCACAAAGAAGAAGTGTGCGGTTTGAAATGGTCAGA
This sequence comes from Malus baccata, assembly GCA_006547085.1. NCBI lineage: Eukaryota > Viridiplantae > Streptophyta > Magnoliopsida > Rosales > Rosaceae > Malus > Malus baccata. The sequence continues at coordinate 194,711 of VIEB01000295.1, read as the reverse complement.
AGGAGGCAATGTACTGGCAAGTGGAGGCAATGAGAATCTTCTGTACATCTGGGACTCATCGAAAATGAACTCGAGCCGTTTTTTGTTTCGGTTTAGAGAGCATTGTGCTGCAGTCAAGGCCCTAGCATGGTGTCCATATCAGTCTGAGGTGCTTGCCTCTGGTGGAGGCACAGAAGATGGGTGTATTAAGTTATGGAATACAAAAAAGGGAACCTGCATTAAAACCATTGAAACCAATGCTCAGGCAAGTTATAGAATTCAGTCTCCGTTTTGTGAGCTTTTCGTGGTTTTTTTTTCTTTTCGGTCTCTTGTTAACTGCAATCAGTTCACATTGTATTTCCAGGTCTGTGGACTGGAGTGGAACAGGCATCACAAGGAGATTCTGAGTGCCCATGGCTATAGTCGAGGCGAGCTCATCAAGAATCAGCTGTGCATTTGGAGGTATCCCTCTATGGAGAATGTCAGAAACTTGAATCGCCACAGATCCAGAATCCTCCACGTTTCCCAGGTTTGACAACCCGTAAAGCTTATTGATCCCCATACATCTATGAATGTATCTCAATATTCCTATTTAGCACTCATCGCGTGAGTTCAAATAGTTGTTAAAGCGAAACATCTTCAGAAGCATCTAACTTGGTTTCTTTTGATTGATTTTCGGTGCAGAGCCCCGACGGGTTAACTGTGGTATCAGCTGTCGGAGATGAGACACTTCGATTCTGGGAGATCTTCGGACCACCAAGCATTGACAAAATCTCTCCTCTGGATAGTCTCTTATCTCTCAAGACTTCTCCCTTACGATGATGCGGATAAAATCTGTAGTTAGTTTATGGAGAAAAGAAAATGTACATGAACAGCTCTATAGATTGTAGAAAACCACAGAGAAATATACATGTTCCCTTGTGACTTTTGCACTGCCAAAAATTTCCCTGAGAAAAATCAAGAACGTGTTGTATTACTTTTTGCTAAATCGTGCCCTACATTCTATCAACTCTTCCTCATGGATACACAAAATTTGGCACAAGCCGCCTAAACTCAGATGACCTCTATTACATTCGGTGTAAAATAGAAGGCAATGAGCCTATAACTGTTCCCGGATTGTCTAGACCGCATATAAACTGAACTCATTCGGTCTCTGAGTCATCGCTTTTGTTGTCCACATAAATCTCTGGAACTTCGCCGTCTGATGTTTTCTCCTCCTCCTCTCTCTTCTTCCTTTCCTCTTCTTCCTCTCTTTCAGTAGCTCGAGCCTTTGCTATTTCAAGCCTAGAACTGACTGCTTCCCATGATACGAGTTTCTCCAAGAAGATTGATAAGTAATCTGCTCGCCGGTTCTGAGGGAAGAATCAAAGATGTGGCTGTTAGATGCATAGGTCCCAAATCATAAGACGGAAGTTCAAATGTTCAATAAACAGAGACTCACCTGAAAATCGAGGTAGTAAGCATGCTGTTGAAACAAAAGCAATTTAAATCTGTTAGTAATGGCTTTTCCAAATGAACTGAGTAATATAACTATTTCCATATAGGAAGAAACATGGTAAATGTCTAATACCTCCCAAACATCGATAGTAAGGAGTGGCTGCAGAAATCAATATGAAAACTCATTAGACACAAGAAAGAAAAGTCTTAATGTGAATGGTAAGATTTCCTAAATACTATAGAGTAGTACAGTACTCATCTTTACTCACAGAATAATCCCAAATAAGTGGGTTAACGGCATTAGGACTCTTGACGACTACAAGCTTCTTGTCTTCATCATATGGCTTAGGATTTACTGCATTTCCAACATCAAGTCTATTCGCTTTATCTGGAAAAGGCAATTCAAATATTAGTTTACGCAAAATTCAGCATGGAGAGGAACATTAATCTTAAAGCAAATAATATGAAGTGTCATGGTGGGAAGACAACTACTCACATGCAAGCCAAGCCCAGCCAGAACCCAACTGTGTAGTTGCAGCAGACCTTAAGTCGTCAATCAATCTCTCAAAAGAACCAAAGTCTCTATTAATTAGTTCTAGAAGTTCCCCGGATGGTTTTCCCCCGCCACCTGGTTTCATGGATTCCCAGAAGAAGTCATGGTTCCAGATCTGCAAACAGGTAAAAAAAGGAGTGAGTAGTTAACAATATGGCATTGATGCACAACAAAACATTATAAACTTGAAATTGCAAAAGACACATCAGGTGGATTAATCATTATCTACCTTAACATTCAAGTAGTCGTAAATTCATCAATACCGAATATAAGCTTAAAATGTGTAATTTCAGGTTGAGATGCTCTTCTCCACACTTCCAGAATATAATCGACTAAAACAATTCAAAATCGTTATAGAAATCCATGTCGCAGACAGAATACCTGCGCTGCTTGGTTGAAAGGTGGGAGCAGATCCCCCTTGTTGTATGTAGCAAGTATGACATCTTCCAATGACAATTCATCTAGTTCGGTTCCTGCTATCAACTTGTTTAGGTTGTCCACATAACCCCTATGGTGCTTCCCCCAGTGATACTCCAACGTCTCCTTGCCCATATGCGGCTCCAACGCATCCTGCTCAGAACCAAACATCAAAACAAACTGTCAAATTTACACAGCATTGTCATACAAAGCGAACAAGTACCCGAATTTTACGGTTCATTTCCAGCTAAACTAGCCAGAATTCTCAATATATAGCTACTCAAAGTACAGTTTCTTATACAAGTACCCGAATTTTACTATCTCAATATGGTAATAAAAGATGAAAGCTTGTAACTTTATGGAAATGAGTCAAAACCCACTGGTAAAACAGTGATTAGCTACACAAAACCAGCTTGTATTTATATATAAGAAACCTCGTATGCAAAGAAAAAGCTTACTTACCAGTGGATATGGAGGAGGCTTCAGCTCAAATTGTGCCCTAATATCGATGGCACCGACTTTCCTTCTGCATTTTCTCTGCTTTGACAGCATCAAATCCCAAATTAAAATTTTATATAAAACGAAATCAAATTTTCAAACATTTTCTTCAAAATTCTCAGAAACCAACGGAAACCCATTTCTGCTTGTATGAAAATAAAAATTTTAAAATTTCGAAATAGGCGAACCAGTTTCTTTGGCCATTGCAAACTGCGAGCTGGTCCCAGACTTCCACTGAGCCCTGCGAATTTCGATTAACCGTTAACTTAATGAAAACCCATTTGCACACAGAGGAAGAGACGGATGGGGGAGGGGGGAGGCGGGTAACGAGTGCAATGACCTTGACAGGACGGACCCAGTGCGCACGTTGGCGGACCAGTCGTAGCTTGCGGTGCTGTTGCTGCTGCTGCAACTCCGATTGGTGTTACCATGTCTTAAAGTTGAAACTTTGGATAAAGAAGCAGCTCAACACTTTTAACAGGGGATGAGACTGAATAGTAAATGTTTATTTTGGGAGGGGCATGAGTAAAATATATCAACTTTGTTGGGTCTATCTTATGTGTCATTGTGTCAACATTTTTATTGGAACAGAGATCCCAGCGTGGGAGGTAGATTGTCTACCTCCTATTGAGTGTCATTTCCATCTCCTTCTATTTTATATGGTCACAGTTAAGTCACGTCAAAATTTTTATTAATTTTTTTATAAAGATAATAAGATAAAAAGCAATAAGAATATAAAATGTTGAAGTGGCTTAACCGTGATCACACAAATAGGAGATGATGGAAATGGCACCCAAACATGAGGGCAGACAATCTGCCTCCCCCAGCCGGATCTCCCCCACAAAATCTTAAGGATCCGGACTGTTGAAATTTGATTCAATGGTTACATTTATTATCATTTTTAGAAGGATCCTCTATTTATAACCGTTAGATCAAATTTTAACGGTCTGAATCCCTGAATCCTTATATTTGGTGGGAAGAGATCCGGCTGGAATCTCTGTCCTTTTTTTTGGTCAATCATTGTGGCAACTTGATGTCGTTAAATTAGGTAAATAGTGCTGAAATTGGAATTTACTTTCCAAACCATTATTGGAGAACAAGATTTGAACTTTGCACATTAAATTAATAATCTAATTTGGCCAATTATTGTGTTAAAATGGAGTGTAGAAACGGGGCATTGAATTACTTGATATTGTTCTAACTTAATTATTTATTGTTGAGCTTTGTTACGAAATAACTCAAACTTAATTATTTATTGTTGAGTTTTGTTACGAAATAACTCAATTAATCATCTATTGCTAGGTGGTGAGTTTTATTACAAAAGATTTTTTTATTTTCTAGTTGTGAGACTTATATGCCCCCCTCACATGAGACTACTAAATAATAGGCTACACGTGAAACCAATCTCACATCGGACATTATGCGCAAAAACATAGTGTTACATTAAGTTTGGTAACTTGGGCATGACACGAACCCACTTAAATCACAATCAACCCCACTCTAATATCATGTTAAATAATGTCCCATGAAGGCATAGTTGCCCCATTAGGGCATGCACTTCCTATGTTTTTGTTTTTTTTGTTTTTTTTTTGAGTGATGGCGACTTGGAGAGTTGGAGTTTTGCAAAATCCTCTTGGTTTGGTGAAACGAGTAGGCAACTCAGTCGAATGTGGTGCCAACTACCTCCAAATGAGAAAAAGGTCTGCAATCTCACTCACTGCGTGACCATATTCAACTGCGGACGATTCAGTTTTGTTGTATAAGTTTAGTTTGAAATGGAACGGAAAACTAAGAGATGTGATGCGAATGCATTTTGCAGGTATACGAGAAGATGGCAAAGAAGGACAATGCAAGGTTCCAGAGGCAGTGCAGGCAGTTTATGGAAAGCCGCTCGTGGTACTGCGAAATGGCAGATCATGAGGATAACAGAAAAATGTGGATGATTTCGGCATAATATTGTAATGTAAGTGATAAATATGCGTTACATTTTCCTTGGTTATTAAGCCTGTGATTTTGCTGGTGCTTAGGAAATTTGGACTTTCACATTTCCTTATACAGAACAGGAGAACGAAAACAGATGACGAAAATCACAGGGAGAATTTCTTCTTCAGCTTAAGCATTTTACTTGATGTTAGCTGCGGTTCCTGCAAAAGATATGACAAAGGAAAGTTCAATAAACGGAACATTTCTTATGCCTCAGAACTAGTTGAGAAGCAATGACGATCATATTTAATTACCTGTACTGTCAATCTGCCAGCAAGACTTGGAGATGACGTTGAGGTATCACGGTCTTCATTCTTCGTGTTGAGAATGGTAGATCTGATCGCCCTCACGATGCTGCCGTATGTGGTTCCATGTCCATGCTCGATGGCTTGGATGAAAGAAAAAGTCATGACACCAGTTGGAGTCGTCGTCGACAGATTCTGTGCAGACAAATGAATCTTTTTATGTCACATTTTGGTACAAAAAATAGTTTAAGAAATTAAGATGTTGTCTCAGAATTTTTTAAGTACTGAAGCATCGGCAGAGGTCTGATGATCATCACAGCCACTGAGGCAAATGACCGTCCCACCATTTGTTCCTTTCCAAACACCCGATCGAGGGCGGTGATCATCCCATACGTATCTCCCACTTCTGCATCCATAAATTATACTAAACTCTCAGCACAAGTTACCAAAATTAGATTTTGCGGAGTGCTTTGTGCACTCTCATTTTCTCATCTTTGGATTGAGTAAAGGAAGAGTAGAGAAGGAGAAAACTCGAGTGTGAAAACCACAACCCTAGATTTTAGCAACAAAATTTAAAACTCGGCCGAGTTACCTGTCGATCCTGCAGAGGAATGCTAAATCTAGAGCAGTACCGCTATGGCAAGCATCTATAAAGGCGTGGAGCTTAACCCCACGAGGAAGAGGTCTTACAATCATTGCATTGATCTCATCGTCTGAAATCAGTCCCCGACTCTTGAAATCCACGGGACACAAGTTTTCGTCATATCCATCCACCTCATCCCCGGTGTAGTTCCTCTTTCTTTTTCCGTGACCGGAATAATGGAACACCAAGGAGTCTCCTGGTTGGCAACCTTGCACAAGCCAATGCAGAGCCCTTATCATGTTTTGTTTGGTAGGATGCCGGCTTGGGTCAGTTTCTTCTTCTGCAAGTACCTCTCAGCCTGTTCAGTTTCTAGGAAAATAGGTTTAATATCAAATTACCAGGTTGAGAAGTTACCGGTGAGCATGAGAATGGAGGAATCCGGGAAGTTGAACCGATTGACAAGCAAATACTTCATACATTTTGCATCATTTATGCAGCCCTTAAGCTCATGCTTGGAGTTCTTATACGACACAGCGCATATCACCGCTCGTTTGCATCCCCGAGCCAACATAGGTGTCCCTGGTGGTATTTGGCTGTACGGGGGTGGAGGCAGGGCGAGGAGGGGCGGTTGATGAGGCGGGTAGTGGTGGGAATACGAGTACGGGGCTGTGTAGGTGGCAACCCGGCATATGGGACAGTAGACGGGGGCTTCGCCAGGCCGTAGTAGCTGCACCTTTTTGTGGCAGTTCGAGCATTGTACGGGCATCGACGGGGGCGGGCCGGGGGGGGGGGGGGGGGGAACGGGAAGAGAAGATGATGTGATCATCAACCGCAGATCATGGGACTTTATATATTCCAAATCTCCAACTTCTCCTGTTAGTTTGGTCAATATTCGAACATATCTATTCTTCTAATGTTTCTTTAGATGCTTTTTGCATCTTGTTTTATGCTACAATACTTTGCATCTTGTTCTTCAATTCTTTTCTGTTCGAACATATTTATGTTAAAAAAAAGGCTAATTTTTTTTCGTGATCCTTGTAGTAATACCCTACTTTTAAAGAGACTCATGTGGTGAAAAAGCTATTAATTGTAATTCTGTGGTGAAATTCGTTATCAATTATAGTCCAAATTGGATTTTTCCTCATTCTTCTGATATTTGTAGAGGCAAAATTGTTATTTTCATTTTTATTGATTCCATCAACCAATCATAAAGCGCTATATTGACATCAATTTTTTTATTTTTAAAACGTTTAGAGCTACAATAAAAGAATAAATAAACAATAAATTACAAGTTCATATTATCAGACTTTTTTATTTCAAGAAAGCCAAGAGTTCAAATTCAAGGTTTAAAAAATCACAATGTACCTTGCCACGTTTAGGTTAGAATATAAGTTATTATGCAAACATTGAATTTAGTTTTATTTTAAGAAGAACAATGGTGGACTGGATGTCTAGGTTATGTGAGAGAGAGGGGGAAGGTGGTGGCTATGGCTGACAAGGGTAGGGATTTCTTTTTTTTTTTGTTGATTATAAAAAAGTGGAATTACCAAAAAGAAAAGAAAAAAAGAATGAAATGACCTTTTTAGCCCTGCATGCGGATGAGATTTTGACAGAAATTTCAATTTGGACTATGATTGATAACGAACTTCACCACAGGAGTCGATTTAAAAGTAGTGCCTCACCACAGGGATTAAGAAAAAATTTAGCCTAAAAAAAATATCGCGGGCATATTCGAAGCTATTTAGATGTCGAATAATTTGAAATGACTAAGCTTTTGCCTCTATTTGTTGACATTAAAGACATAGGATTTCGAACTTGACAGGGAAAAAGGACTAATTAGGTGTGAATTATTCGTCGGAAGGCTGTTTACGTTGTTTACTTGGTGTAGCTTGTTCTTGTTCCAATGCAAGGAAGTTTCAGACACAGATTTTATCGGTTAGGGTCTATTTGATATCGGATCTACACAGCATGCCTAACAGCCATCGAGCATCATCCAAGAACACAGAAAACATGGATCGGTAAACAACAGAATTAAACACAAGCAGATACAAAATTGGGTTTCTCTGAGAAGTGTACGCACGAATAGGAGGCCGGGACACGATTAATGAATGATCATGAGCAATCGTAGGGAAATCCTGCTTCAATAACTACAAGGAGAAAGGCTTCGTATACACATCAAATGGTTGATTGGCGGTTAGCTGTGGTTCCTGCACCAAAGATCGTTCAAAGGAGAGTTAAAGATGCTAACCGAAACCGAAACCAACTTAATTGATTTAAGATCAAGTTTATCAAAAATCTAAATTTATGGGAGCGTTTAATTGCTCACGCATTTTGGCATTTTGAATATGGTCACAACGAGTGCAAAAATAGTACCTGTCTTATCCCACCAAGACTCCCTCCTTTCAAAAGCATGGAGATAAGAGATGTCACAATACCACCTCCACCATCATTGTCTGTGTTACGGATGGTAGATCGCATTGCATTCAACATGTTACCATATGTATTTCCATGTCCACGCTCGATGGCTTCGATGAAAGCGTAAGTCATGGCACCAGTCGAAGTAATCTTCGACAAAGCCTGCACACGAGGAGCGTTAGCTTTGTTTCTTTTAACAGCCTTATGTCAGAAAAGGAGACGCTGCTAGTCTAGCATAAATAACAGTTTAAGATTTTGTCCGAGACTTTACTGAGGTATCAGCAGAGGTTTGATCATCATCACAGCCACTAAAGGAAATGACCTCTCCACCGTTTGTTCCTTTCCAAACACCTGATCTTGGGCGATGATCCTCCCATATGTACTTCCCGTTCCTACATTCAAATATAACAATGAATAAACGAAAAAAGTACATAGAGCAATGATAAGCACAAAACAGATTGCAGAAGTAACATTAAGCACAGATACATAACAAAATATCGAGCTAGAGTTACCTGTCCATCCTACAGAGATACGGTAAATCTAGCACAGTACCGCTGTGGCAAGCATCCACAATTGCATGAAGCCTAGCCCCGGTGGGAAGAGGTCTGACAATTGTTTCATTGATCTCATCATCGACAATCATCCCCTGAGTCTCAAAATCCGAAGGACATAGCGTTTCATCAAATCCATCCACCTCGTCCCCAGTGTAGTTCCTCTGTTGTGATCCATGACCAGAATAATGAAACACCAAAGAATCCCCCGCTTGACAACCTTGCACAAGCCAAAACAGCGCCATTCTGATGTTTTGCTTGTTCGGGTGCCTATAAGGATCAGCTTCTTCTTCTGCAAGCAATACACACATATAGATTAAGATAATAAGTTATCTACGTTAGATTTTTACGAACATTAACTTAACGACGTTCTAAAGATACCCGAGTGCATTACTAAAGCAAGCTTTTAACTTTTTACTACCATTTCACAATATGTGGAACAACAGTAACATGGCACAGTCATAAAGCAAGTGTTCAAAATCTCAGTTCATCAAAACATGATAAAATTTAAATACACCAAAGTAATAATTTTGAATTCTCAATTGTTAATTTGTTATTAATCATACTTAATTGATTACTTAAATGGTAATTGCATAAAATCTACAGAAAAATACCCACCTTGCAAATAAAAAATAAAAAAATCGATGCTTTGCAGCAAATTTAGAACAATTCAACGATTGCGAACCATAAATGTGGAAATTAAGAACGCAACCCATAAATTAAAGTCTTACTCAAACAGATATTAACCATACAATTCAGTCCACACGCAACATCAAGTGTTGAAGAAATGGGAAGAGAAAGAGGTTACCGGTGAGCATGAGAATGGAGGATTCTGGAAAGCTGAACCTGTTGACCAGCAAGTACTTCATACACTTGGCGTCGTTAATGCATCCCTTGAGCTCGTGCCGGGACCGCTTGTACGACACGGCACATATCACAGCTCGTTTCCGCCCGTACGCCGTCCGAGGAGGCACCGGCGGCGCGTGGTTGTAGGGAGAAGTGGAGGGCGGAGGAGGGTTGTGGTTAGATGAGGAGGAGGAGGCAGAGTAGGGCGGAGGTGGAAGAGTGCGGGAGTCGGCGATGCGGGTGAAGGCCTGGCACAGGGGGCAGCGGATCGTCCTAGCGCCGGGCGGCAGCTGCAGCGGCGTGTTGCAGCTGGAGCAGTCTACCAGCAACGGCATGCCGGAGCTGAATTGAATTGGATTGGGAGAGATTGTTGTGATCGGAAGGCGATGAGAGAGAAGGGATTGAGGAAGAAGGAAATGGTGGGGAGGGAGAGGGGTTGCAAAAGGAGAAGGCTTTTATTGACCTGGTGGAATGGTGGAGTGGTTTGTGACTTGGGGAGGAAGGTGACGTGAAATGCGAGGGGAGAAGAAAGCGAGAGAGAGAGAGAGAGGGAGGGAAGTGGAATTCAATTGGACCAAATCACAACGGAGCAATGACAACCGATGTTATAATCATAGTTTGGTTTTATGCTGAATTATTCTCTCTGACACCAAAAAGACGATAAATTTTCAATGTGTCATGAGCACGATTTAATACATTAAGTGTCCTACATCAGACATAAAAAGGGCAAACTTGAAGTGGTTGCAACATTCTTCACACATATGACTGATTAATTACTCATCTTTCAACTAAAAGACATGCTGGTTCCTTATAGTCGTTTATCTTTTATAGCGTGAGCTGATATGGAGTTAATCAAGTTAGTTAAAATAGTATTTTTCTTTTTATATGAGATATTTTTTAGTGTTATGAGAATACGGCTCCATATAAAAAATGTAATAATACAATTAAAAACTTGAACAAAAAAACTTCATCTAATTATATTATGACACTTTGTGTAAACGATCGTATTTCTAACACATTAAAATAAATTGGAATATTTCTGCATTAACAAAATTGTGTAGAATCTTCCATAATTGAGTGATGGGCTACAGAACGTTGCCCAAATTTCCCAGAGCCCAAAACGCCTTGTTTGCTCTGCATACACGACCAAGACCTACACTTAAATAAAAGCTTATTGGTTTTTTTTGAATAAACGATATTATTGACATTAAAAGAGAGAGAGTCTAAGCTTAGCGTCACAATAAACTAGTATAATATGGTTCAAATTCATTTTTGGCGAGAGTGTTGAACCTAAAACTTTTCACTTACAAGTGAAGAGAAATTATATTAGACCGTAATACTAAGTAACAAAACTTATTTGGTTTTTGGTACCTTGGTTTTGGTTGTGCTGATTTTGTCCCTTCAATTTAAGGACACTCCCAATTGGTTTCAATTCCTTGACAAATGAGAAGTACTGGCCATATAGGGGACCTTTAAAATAGTAAACTATATAAATATATAATTGAGAAATTAGAGTAAAAAAGAGTTAAAATAATTTGGGAGGGGCTAAAGTGATCAGGTTCAATCTCGCGATGTTAAGAGAAAGGGGAGTGAATAGATGCACAATAACTTAAGAAAAGGAAATGGTCTACAATTTTTAGATTTTAAATGTTTTTATTATCTACAACAAAAATGACAAAAAGATTAAAAAAAACAAATTATGTCCTCATTCACTCAAATCTTCATGTGAGGTCTCACGAAAATGACAAGAATCACAACGACTAAACTACAGTAACAAAATTGACAAATTCAAACTAGAAGGAAAAAAAGGAACCTCAACAAAATTAGGGGGTGCAAATGTGAAATTTGGACCTCAACATATACAACCCGTTGTTTCAACCTAGCACATACTAATTAGGTTCAATTATCGCTAAAAACGAATTTGAACCACCTTATTATTCGTTTATCATAAGATTTAGCTTATTTTGTATCTTTATAATATAAATAATATTATTTAAAAAAAAAGAAGAAAGATGATGCAGAAGTTATATGACGGAAAGATGAGAACTTTTTATCTCCCTCCACACCGCAACAAATCAAAACCCTTTTGACTGATTGATAACTTAGCAGATACTAATTATCGGATTAAGATTCCCTTCCCCCACCACCCCCTAATTTTCTCCCTTTTTCCTCTTTTTCTTTCAACGGTCAGGATTGTGTTGATTTCATAAAGTTAGAGAGAGAGAGATAAAAAAGAAAGAGCGAGCGGGAGAGAGGACTATCACTCCCACTCTGCCACTTTCTCCCACACTGTGATTATTTTCTCGGGAAAGTGACAGAAGACAACTGAAAATGGTGGTCAAGAAAACTCAATCAGCAACCCATTTGGTCAAGGATTCAAGGGTGGAAGTTTGCAGCAATGAAGATGGCTTCAAGGGCGCATGGTTCCCCGCCAAAATCGTCGACTCGAAACCCCTGATTCCGGGGACGAAGAAGAAAAGGAAGAGCTTTTCCGACGGCAGCAGCAGCTCCTTCTCACCCACCAAGGCTGAGGTCCAGTACGAGACTCTGGTCTCTGACGTCGACCCGGACAAGCCCCTGACGGAGTTTGTCGAGTTGGGTCAAATCCGGCCGGTGCCTCCGGACGACAATGTCGACAGGCCCTTCGAGCCCGGCGACAAAGTCGACGCCTTTCACCTCGATGCGTGGTGGCCCGGGGTTGTGATCAAGCGCGAGGAGGATGCGTACACGGTGGGGTTCATGTACCCGCCTGATCTGCTTGTGCTGCGGCGGTCCGAATTGCGTTCTCACTGGGATTTGGCGGACGGCGTTTGGGTCCGAGCCAAAAAGGAGGTACTGGTTCTGGGTTTTTGGTAATGCATGTGGGTTTTGTTTTCTGATGCATGATTTTTAGAGGTTTATGGTTGCATAGGGTTTTTTGTGTGTTTATTTATGATTTTTTTTTTGAAGATTTGTGACATGGGTTTTCATGATTTAAGAACATGCAGGTTGTTTGTACATATTTGGCTCTGCCTTCTGCTGTTTTGCTTTTAAATTCCCCTTTTTTACTTTAAAAAATAAGTTTTTCTACACCTTGATTGCTTGTTTTGGTCCCCCAGTTTCATCATATCTTGGCTAATGTTGTATTTATCTACCTTGAATGCTTGTATTGATCTCTTTTGCAATGAATCTGACTTTCTTCTAATTTTGGGAGAGTATAGAAAATTTTCTTATGCTATATATGGTTGTCAATTGTCATAGACAGAAACTGATATTTTTCACTATTGTTTCATAGATGATGATGGTATCAAATTTCAGCCCTGGGACAGCAGTTGAAATGAATCCGGATGAAGAAAGACTATTTTATGCTTGGTTTCCAGCAATTTATCTTGGTCAACTGGGGATCGACTCTTTCTTGCTTCAATATAAGAAATCAAACAACAGCGATGATAAAATTGTCGTACGTGGCCATCAGATTCGGCCTCAGCCTCCAAATTCGAATGAAAGAGATTTTAACTTGTTGGATAAGGTGGATGCATTCCATGGCATGGGTTGGTGGGTCGGAGACATTACAAAAGTCCTTAAAGGAAACAAGTATGCGGTCACTTTAAGTTGCACGAGGCAGGAGAAGGAATTCAGCCTTTCAGAATTGAGGACTCACATGGATTGGACTGATGGAGGATGGGCTACTATGAGCCATGGAAAATGGATTACTGAAGTTCGGGTACGTGTATTTTTTCCTATTGTTTTATAAGTGGAAAGGTGATGGTCATTACTTGTTTCTTATGGGCAAGATGGTAATCATGTTTGAAACATTCTGTGTCTTGGAAATGAGATCATTAAGATGTAATTTTATTCAGAAAGATTTAACGATGTCCATGTAAATTCAAGTTGCTATGCTGAAGAGCATTTGATGGATTCAAATTAGTTGTGTGTGACTAAATTCTGGCGGTTCTTTTCAGGAATTTCACTTTAGAAGGGGGTCTGAAGCACAATCAAAGCATTCATGTCAGAGTTCCAAACGTGATTATGAATTACAATCATGTGAGAGTTACGGAAACTCTGAAGTAGGTACACCACTTCGAAAGAAAACACCTTGTTCTAGGATCTCAGTGAAAATTCAATCGAAGCCCTTGAGTCCTTGCACGGATAAATTACCTTATGGAAAGACCAACAAGAAATTGAAAATGTCTCCGCAACCTAAGGATGATGCAACAATTTTAAGTCTTTACAAGAAGTTAAAAGGTGGGCATTCAGATGACTCCTTATCTTTGGAGAAACCGTTTGCAAGGAGAACGCTGGTTAAAACTCTAAACAAAGAATCCCCAGTTATTAATGTTTTGGTAAGGGAACTCTTTGAAAAATGTTGTTGGTATTTAATTATTTATTCTCCTATTGCTGAGTGTTCCTTTGTGGTATACAAATTCATGATTCCAGTCTTCCCTTTCTAACCTCATTAACTTGCTCTATTCTATGCATTTTACTCAAGATACCCTGTAATCACAGAGAAGTGTGTTGGTTCACTCAGTATTGGTCAAAGTACTTGAGTCGGTGAGCATTATCAAAACTACTTATACTATACGGGCAACACTCACCGACTCAAGTAATTCCAATAGCAGGGTTAAATAGTGCTCATCACTGGGGACATGTCGGTACATAAAACTACTCAGTTTTCATCTCTGCTTGATATTTAATAGGAAAACAACAAAAATAGGTCTCTGTTGCCTCGATCGTTTGTATGGCATAATAATGCCTGATGGAAATATTCCAAGATTAAGGTTAGGTTCATATTCTCGGAGGCCTGTGTATTCATTCATTTTGCTTGAGTAAGCAGTCCAAGCGGCTTGCCTTCTTTTAGGTCCATTCAAGGATAATTGGGATCAAATGTTTTCATCTTCATTATTTGAAAGTAGAAGGGCTATACAAAGAAAGCCGTGCACTATTTTTCCACTGATTTTGTTCTTCTAAAACCTACTGGTCCTGATTAAAATGCGTTATTTGCTCTTGCAGAAGATTGCGAAACTGAAGGTTAGAGGACTAGATGATCAAGCATTAACTCATTTCAAAAGAAAAGGTAAACCACGGAAACCTCAAAGTGACATCCCATGACCTAGAGTAGGACATGATAGGAGGGGCATACCACTGAAATTGCATGGTAAAAAATTCAATAGCCCTCAGAAACAGACATATACATGATAGGTCCACATAATCAACCAATAATTTTGAAGGCAAGGGTAAACCATGAATATCTCAAGCTGATATCCAATGGCCTAGGGTAAGACATAAGAAACTTTTGACATTACATGATATTTCTATGCTAATAGGTTCATTGGATAATCCACATAAAATAAATGTGTATAAACTATTGCAGGCAAGAAAAGCAGTGAAATTGAAAAGACCGGTGAAGTAAATGTTGGAGATGAGCATGTAATGGACAACACTGAATCTTCTGGTATCAGGTCAGAGTCTGAAGCAACAGGGGGATCTCATGCTGGAGCATCATGTCTGCTCCCTATGGAGGTATTTATATCTGAAGCCAGTATGCTATGCTTCTTTCATTTGTCTCTACATAACAGAAGTTCAGAACTGTAGCCTACATTAAGCTTTTGCGTAAATTCCAGTGCATGACCAATATGACAATGTAAGACCTCTCTGTTCAAAACAAAGAGATGTTTCTCTTGTTTGTTGAAAGACATTTAAATATGAAGTGTTGTTTTTTTATCCATAATTAATTCGAAGGTATTCAGCTGTCCAATAATCTCTTGAAAAGTTATGGAGTTGGAGGTACCATATTGGGATTTCTTTGCTTCTAGTTTAGTTTTATTCATCGCGATGTTTGTTCTTAACTCATTCAGGGGGTTGGACAAAATGAAGATGGAGTGACCAGTGCAGTAGAAGGGAATGGAAAACTGACTGCATTGCTTGTTGAAGGTGTGTATATGTCAAACCTACAGCATTCTGTAGATCTGTAATTATTTCAAAATCTAATGTGTGCCAGCATGTGCAGGTGAGGAACATAATGGCGGTGGATCTATGGCTGCGGATTGCTCGAATGATATATTTGAATTGTCTATGATCACAAGGTTGAATTTGAAAGGTATGGGAGGCTAACAACCCCAAAAATCCACCAAGCACAGTGGAATAGAACACTGTAGTCTAAATAATTTCTACTTTGGCAGGTGAGAAACACGATGGAACTGGAGTTGTTACTCAAGTTGAATCGACTGAGACTCAAGTTGCTAAATATAAAGGTGTGACACATCACAACCTGAAGAACCTTAAGTTCATAAAAACTAATTACAGGAACTAGTGTGTAATTTAATTTGAATGCTTCTTACTTTCCCCATCCCATCACTGCTCTGCTCTTACTTTGTCAAAATCTCAGGTTCTGAAGATGCAATGGTCGAAGAGGAAGCTGTACATTCTGCAATGGATATCGATAAAGGCATTACAAGTATTACAGTAGGCTCAAGTAAGCTATCAAGAATATTTTGAAGGAATTTCTTTGGCTATAGTTGTTTGAATAACGTCAATGTTGTGTTATAGGTAACCCTGCTGGGATTTCCGAACAACAAAGTGAGGTCAGAAAACAGGTTGAAACTGGCGTAACAGGTGACGTTGACAGTCCACATTTGCCTTTTCTGAAAATTCTACAGTAGGGGAAAAACATTGAAACCATGGATGTATTCAAACTATTGCTAGGCCAAGAGAAATGTTAGACTAAACATAATAGGGATGGACTTTTTCCTTGTTTTCCCCCTATGGAAGTACTTGTCTTATTCATTTCAGGTTCTGAAGAAGCAATGAGAGAGACGGAAACTGTAAATTCTACAACGGATTACTTGACACAAGAAGGTCAGGTGGTTGTGACTGGTCAGGTGGTTGTGACTGGAGTATTGCCAAAGACATCTGCTCATGATCAAAATGAAGTGCATTCTGTAAAAACCATAGGTGGTACAAGTAAGATATTGTGAAGAAAATTCAGTGGATTCCTTTGCCTGTAGCTCTTTGACTAACATCAAGTTTGTTTCCTAGGTAACCTTGTTGGGACTGCCAACCAAGAGGTTAATGGAAGACAAGTTGAAATTAGTGTCACAGGTGAGGTGGAGAAACACGACAGTTCACCTTTGGTTTTTGTAAAAAATTGAATCCATGGGTTCCTTTACCCGTAGCAAGTTTGACTAATCTCAAGATTGTGTTCTAGGTAACCCTGCTGGGACTCCGAACCAACAAAACGAGGTTAATGGAAGACAAGTTGAAACTGGTGTCACAGATGAGGCTGATGCGGAGCAACACAACAGTACTTATTTATCCTTTTTCCTTTTGCCCTCATTTGGTAGTACTTATTTTTCCTATTTACTTTTGTCTTGTTTGTATGAAATTTCCATGTTATCAAGATGCAGTGAGACAGGCAGAAACTGTTGATTCTCCAATGGGTTGCTCGACAAAAGAACTTCAGGTGGCTGTGACTGGAATATCCGAAAAGGCATCTGCTCATGATCAACCCTTTTCGTTGTGCACAAGTGAAATGCATTCTGTCAAACCTACAGAGGGCTCAAGTAAGCAAATGTGAAAATTTTCAATAGATTCCTTTGACTAGTTATTTTGATTTTGTCGAATCTGTTGTAGGCAACCCAGCCGAGACTGATAACCAACAAAATGAGGTTACAGGTACACAAGTTGAAACTGGTGTCACTGTTAACATTGAGCAACAAGACAGTCCAGATTTGCCATTTGTAAAATCTTATCCTGAAATTTGGGAAAAAGTTGAATCTATGGATGCATTTAGAAGATATCCGCAAAAACCACATTTTTATCCTTTAGTTAAGTGTGGAGAGCTAAGTCGCGAATCATTAGCCATTGCAAAGATGTTAACCTTTGCCTCTTTGGTTGAGAAGACCTCCAAGGTGAACATTGAGGTTCCTGACGACTTCTTTGATAGCAGCTTCCAAGAAATAGGTGATTTAGAAACGTTTGGATTTGATGTCAAGGCAGTACGTGACCGTCTGAACTGTTTGCTAGAAATGAAAGTTCAGTTGGGGCAGCTTCAGGACAAGTCAAAGGAAGTTGAAATTCAGATTGCTGAGCAAACTCAAGAAAGAAAGAAACATAAGGAAAAAATCAGTGGGGTTGCTAAGCAGATTAAGGACTTGCAGGATCAACTGGTGGTGCTGATGTCAGAGGACGCGGCCAAAGGTACTGAAATTAGCAGGTTGCAATCCGAAGAAAACGCAATCACTGAAAGCATTCTGAGCACCCGTCGTAACTTTGAGAAACTGAGCGAAGCATGGTGATCCTTGTGATAACATTCGTTTGACTGTAATGGTGAAAGTGATACCAAGCTAGTCTGTAGTTTATTTTGTAACAGCTATTAGCCCTACAAATGGTGGCAACAGGTATCTGTACTGCAGTGTCGTCAGCCAGTAATTAAGTTAACCTCTTTCTGGTGTATATTTAGCCTCTAGTTTCCTTTCAGCAAATTTTGGGCAAGAACCCATGATTGATGGAGAGAAACTTGTACAATTTTGATGTCATGCCCAGTCCTTGTGTTTTAACTTTTTCACGTGACATCTCGTGATTAGTTTAAGATATTGCTATCTTGGCGTCTAGTTAAACTTAAAACTGAAGAGATGAAATTTTACACAGAATTGCAAAAGAATCATTGATCCACAACCTAAAACCAAGTAAAACTAGTGAACTGCCCCTGTTTCTTTTCCTACAAGGCAACAACACTGCTTGCTTGGACCCCTTTATATTTTCTTCACCAAGAGAAGCAAGATTCATTATTCGTTGCAGACTTTGAAGCCGTATATTCTCGGAACAAAGTTCTGAATCGCCTTCTGCGGCTTAAGATGCCCGTAGGTCAAGAAGAAAAGGTGAGGAAATGTGGTTCCAAAGTAAGCTCCATCAATTTCTGAGATTGTTGTCAAGGCAAACATTGAAAAACTGCTCCGGAACAAAACAAAATTGGCGGAATCGAAAATTCTAGTTTATGCCATGTATGGCAGACATCTGAATTTAAGAACTGAATATGCACTTAAGAATCGCATGAAATTTAACAGGTGGTTATGAGCTACTTAAAAGACAATGTATACTATTCTTAGGTATTCATAGATGTATAGTAGAAGCACTCGTCATGTTATTTACAAAGTCATACATAAGGATACGTTCTTGGTGTCTGGATTGTGGGGAATAAATGTCTTCACACTTGGGACAGTAGATTTGTACGGTGCTTAATCTTGGGATGTCTGACTGACCAACAGGCAAACAACGTTGTTTATTGCAGTTAACTCTTGGACATCTGCCAAAATCATAGTTCCTGTACTTCTCCAACTGAATTGCACTGTTAAATTAGGAAGCCTCAAATCTAATGCCACACTCCGAAACATGAACAGTATTTCGGGGTGTGACACCTGATATTTTGAAAGAAAATAAAGCAATTAATATGTATTTTGTAAACACCTTACCATTGCAGACAATCCTTTGTTAGTTGCTATGTATCTGGCATGTATTAAACCATAGAGCATCTCCGCCGCGGATTCGATCAGATTGTTCTGTTCCTCATCAGTTAAGCCATCTGTTGATCTCATTGGAAATTACATAATAACTTAATAGCTTCGTACCGCAATGGCAGCTGAAATCTTCATCAAAGTAATTTTGGTTGATGGACTTATCTGATTCTTACCATTGGAAGACTCAACGTCCAAAATTAAATCCAGTGCATAATCATAGAACGGTACATGATTTCTTAAACCTGAACGGTTGAAATCATCGAGGATGTAATCGTCCTCGACTTCACAAAAGAATTCATTTCCTTTCTGATTGCAGAACCATGATATCCAGGATGCATCTTCATCATCATAGCATCTAACTTCTGAATCTTTGCAACTTGTATCAGCTGATTCCGCTGCACAATTGTAGTGGGGAAACATACATTCAAAAGATTAATTATAAACACATCAGAAAGAATGCAACCTGGGGTTTATAGAATTAAATCAAAACCAAATTGTTGAACAAAAATGAGCTAGAGACACTACTACAAAAAGGGGCAGTAGCCTCGGGTTCATGCTCACGGTTCACCAACCGTGGATTTTGATTAGCCACGGCTAATCTTATGTATGCTATCATGGTGTTTTGGAAGAAGTTTTTTTCCTAATTAATTGCCCATTCCGACTTACTCAATAAAAATTCGTGCCAAACACATGATGAATGGTGAAGAAAGTTGGTTCCACCATAAAATTAAATGGTAATACGAGAGTAATCCAATTACTTATAAGCACATTCAATGTCCATTCTTTCTCCAATTAATGTAGAATGGATACCCTAAACACGCACTCTCACGTGTGAAGAACTTTTAAACTTAGCACGTGGATAACACAAATCGGGTGACGTAGGTGTGGCTGTTGAGCTTTAGAGTGGGACAACATGCCCTGATACTAAAAAGAAAGTTGAGATTTCACCATAAAACCAATTGGCAATATAAGAAGTAGTCCAAGTACTTATGAGCATATATATACTTTGTCCCTTCTTTTCCCAATGTGAGATTCCTTGTCAATAGATGGGAAAAAGTTACTATATCTTAAAACCAAATTCAAAAACCTTTTAACATGAATTAGTCGATCTATTCAAATGATACAAATATGAATCCTTCAGCAAATGTTGATCTAGTTGTATTTATCTTCCACAATTAACATTGGAAGATGTCTTAAGTTTCAATTTCCCAGCCCCAGTGATAAAAAACGAAAATGCCATGACATGTAAGTTTCGTTAACCATTCTGTGATGTGTTGGATAGTGGCCAAATTAGTGGCCAACTTGGCATTTACTTTCGGCTAGTAAATTAAACAAAGAAAAGTTTGGTGGACATCATCATAAGTAAAGACACAATGATTATGTTTGTTGAAAATAAAAAGGAAGGTCATGATGATGTTTGTAAAGGAATGATTATTCCTTTACTTTGGATTTTTTATTGGTTGCTTTTGTATGGATAAAGGTTGCAGCCGAATGTGGGAGGGAAGTGGGGAGCGGCAGATGAGAGAAACCAGGGAGAGCATTCAGCTCTCCCATTTGAATATGAGCTGCTCCTTCCCACCATTTGTAATAATCCCATTTTGTTAGTAATCACTCAATCAAAGATGTTGGTGCTACTTGTGTAGCTTTTGGGAGAGAAAGATTTTGATATGTGTTTCTTCTTCTCCATTTGTTTCTTAGTTTGAGTGAGAGCTATTGATTGTATGTGGGATTTGGGTTTGAGAGTTAAAACTCTATTTGTAATCTCCTTTTGATATTAGTGGAATTTCATCGCCATCTCGGAACTGGACGTAGGCTTACGCCGAACCAGTATAAATCCTTGTGTTTTGGATTATTTGTCTTGTCATATTTTGCCGTTGTAACTTATTGGTTTCATATTTGACGATTACGCACAACATGAC
>VIEB01000295.1:0-164549 GCA_006547085.1 Malus baccata | reverse complement strand
GGAAGTTTGGGCAATTTTCAAAGCTTCGTAACTCAATCGTTTCTTAACCAAATTCGACCCATAATATATCAAAATGAAGATAGGAAAGTGTAGAATAAGATTATACCTATTTCAAAGCCCAATGGTTGCCGGAGATTGCCGGAAAATAGCCTCAAAGTTGCCTGGTCCGAGTGAAAACTTGAAAACTCGCCGGAAACTGGGTAAATTTTAAACGTTCATAACTTCTTCAATACTCAACTAAATCAAGTGATTCAAAATGAAAATCATACTTCTCGACAATACAAAGATAATGGTACCTTTTTTTACGTCTAAATCGCCGTGGTTTGGCCGGAAAATGGCTCGAAAGTGGCTAACTCAAGACCAAGATAGCTACTTTCGAGCCGTTTTCCGGTCAAAACAAGGCGAGTTAGCCATCAAAAAAGGTACCATTCTCTTTTTATCGTCGAGAAGTATGATTTTTGTTTTTGAATCACTTGATTTCGTTGCGTATTGAAGAAGTTATGAACGTTTAAAGTTTACCTAGTTTCTGGCGAGTTTTCAAGTTTTCACTCGGACCAGTCAGCTTTGAGGCTATTTTCAGGCAATCTCTGGCAACTATTGGGCTTCTAAATAGGTATAATCTTATTCTACACTTTCCTATCTTCATTTTGATATATTATGGGTCGAATTTGGTTAAGAAACGATTGAGTTACGAAGCTTTGAAAATTGCCCAAAATTTCGGCCAAGAGTTCCGGGACACTTAACGGAGTTTTTAACGGAATGACCAAAATGATGGATGATGGATAATCTCAGGGACCACTTCTATTGATTTGGAATCTCAGGGACCAAAGTGATGAGTTATGCAAATCTCAGAAACCATTTTGGCGATTTACCCTTCATTCTATTTTTCAAACTGTGGGCCTTTCCATGCCAATTCGATGAAAAGTTGAAGCTGTAAGCATCTAATTGGCAAATTTGTCAATACTTTCGAGCAATATGACGAGGAATACGAGCTCAACGGCTAAATTTCAAATCTTTTCAAGCGTTGTTTGGGATTTGGATTGAGAACCAAATATTTTAAGTTTTGATTTTTAATTATTTGTCACTCAACAGCAAAAAGATTAAAGTGTGTTGTGTCTGAGAATCAAAATAACTAGTTTAATCCATTTTATCATCTATGAAACTTTTGTCAAAGATTCCAAGAGTCCGTCCGACATCTACTGTTATTGATGTGCATCAATTTTGAAAATACGGTCTCATGCCGTATAGGATGGTTTAGACAAACTGCTCATGCCGTAGAAAGTGCTCATCCGTAAAGGATGGTTTAGAAAAAAGTGAGGCTCCCTAGTTTATATAGCTAGCACTACTCTGGATAGCTCATTGCTCATGCACATCACCTACTTCATACACTAAAACTATATGGAGAGAAGCACCAGAGTTGTTTTACTACTAATCAGGTTTCTAGCTATTGCAACCATTACTATCCGTATTGGTTTATGCAATGGAAATCTCCGTTGGCCTCCACTTTGGAAAGAAAGCGAAAGACAAGCACTTCTAATGTTCAAGCAAGATCTCAATGAAGAACTTACAGGCCTCCTCGCATTGCAGCCATTCAACTTATCGAAATATCGCTTCACCGGAATAATTCCTTCAAAGATTGGTAATATGAGATGGTTAGAATCTCTCAATTTGTCCACGAACAAACTCCATGGTGAAATTCCTTCGAGCATGACGAATTTGACATATCTAAGTCACTTGAATTTGACCTACAACAATTTGACGGGACAAATTCCGGAAAACACTCAACTGCAGAGCCTTGATCAATCTAGCTTCGTCAACAACAAACTTTGCGGACCTCTGCTCTACAAGATTTGCAAAGTGAATGGGGTGATACCGCCACAAATAGTTGAGCAGGACGGAGGAGGAGGATACCATTTACTCGAAGACAAGTTGTTCTACATGACCTTGGGACTTAGATTCTCCACGGCGTTTTGGATTGTGCTTGGTTCTTTGCTAGTAAACATGCCGTGGGGCATTCTTCTTTCAGGATAGGATAGTGCTTAAACTATATCATATAATTGTTGAATATGTTTAGCTTTGTTTTGTACTTTGAATGAGCTTCATGTTGTTGGCATTTCCTTTGCTACAACGAATAAGCCAGTATGGTTGAATTGTATGTTTTTTTTTTTTCAAATTTCGTCCCTTTGTTTGATTGTAGTTCTTTTTCACTTTGTTTTACAAAAATATTATCCCTTATAAAATTAAAAGACTTGTTCTCGTAACAAGTACCCCTTCATTTAGCAAACGTAAATTGAATGACAAATGTGTGAAAATGGTTTAGGGAATAGTTATTTGTTAATTAATTATTAGCAAACTCGAATTATTTCATGGTTGTATTTTCAATTGGTTTTTTATTTACAGTTTTACCTCTCGATCTTTCTTTTGTTCTCTCTACTCTCTCTACTCTCTCTCCCCTTCTTTTTCGTAGTACTTCTCTCTCTTATTCGTACTAATTCACGTGACACCTTTCGGCTTTTTTCTACTCAATATCTTCTTTCTTGCTCTTTCCATTGATCGAACTTTGTTCATCCTTTTTTTTTTTTTTTTCTGCCATTTAGAAAAGAGAGGCATTCTCTGTCACAAAGCATTCATATTGATGCCAATATACGTAAAGTTTATAGATTTGAAATTGGATACATTATGAAGCAACTTTGTTGTTTCTAGAATAAATAAAAACTACTCGACTCGACATGTACCGATCTGTAGTTGCTTGACATCCTAAGCATAAGGGTTAAGAAGAGGGCTCAGTTTAAATCTCTGAGAAGTGCATGACAAGGGCATAAATTGCATGTACAAAAGACCTGGAAACAAAGTATTACGGCAGGAAAAGAAGAAAAAAGAAATGCCAGAAGTATAGGGACCGGTCCCTCGTCTCTTCATGTGGATGAATGCATCATGCATGCTACAACGACAGTGAAGGAAGAATATAAAGTATTACCGAAACTTCATCTCATTTGGTTTGCTGCCCCTAAACGCGGAAAGAGAGAACGATACTGTATGCAGGTGTAGAAAATTTGCAGGAAAATAAATAAATCAAAGAGAACGATACTGTGTTTTTAGTGATGTAATTCAAGTTCTGTTTATTTTGATTTTAAATTACATGATGGTGTACCTATATATTTGTCTAATCTGTCTTTTTGTTGTTGTAAGCAATGTGTTGCTATTGTATTAAAATAGTACATATCTGCTATTTGGATAATGTGTAACAGAACAAAATTATGTTACAAATCTGGGTTGACAACACTAAACAAAAATCTTAACTTAAATGCCTCAAAGTCACTTCAATTATTTACCCTACTCAACTTAATTTAGTTCCTATGATGCCTAGGCATCAGTCACAGTGGACGGAAAGAAAAGAAAAAAGACGCTGCAGAAATTAAGATAGAAATTGAGGGAGGAAAGAAGCAACGAAGTAATACCGGTGACTCCAAACCAAGCCTTTCAAAGAAGGAGAGCAAACTACAAGCAACAAAGCATCTAAAGGTACAAATCCATCCTTCTAAATTTTTCTTTGTTTGGTTTCTCTTGGTTTCGCAGGAAGAAAAGAAGCAATTTGCTTCTCCAACCTCTACCATTCCCCAACGTCCTCCCAAGTTGCAGCAACCAAACCGCAACACTACCGCTCTCCAGCCGTCCGGTGCTCTTCTAGAATGAGCCCATGCACTCCGCAACATGAAGGAGATGGATTTGATGATGCAGTATTGTATAATGGTGGTCCTCCAGAAGAAGTCCGTGCATTATGCGGCTTGAAAGAGATGGGTTTGGTAATGCCGTGTTCCATAAAACAAGAAGAACCCGAAGGAAGTCGCGTCAATGGAGAATACGGCTTGAAGGAAATGGGTTTGGTAATGCCGTGTTGCATAAAACCAGAAGAACCCGAAGGTCAATGGAGGACGTGGCTTAAAGGAGATGAGTTTGGTAATGCCGTGTTGCATAAAACCAGAAGAACCCGAAGGAAGTCGCGTCAATGGAGGAAACAGCTTGAAGGAAATGGGTTTGGTAATGCCGTGTTGCATAAAACCAGAAGAACCCGAAGGTCAATGGAGGACGTGGCTTAAAGGAGATGGGTTTGGTGATGCCGTGTTGCATAAAACCAGAAGAACCCGAAGGAAGTCACAGGACGTGGCTTGAAGGAGATGGGTATGGTGATGTCGTGTTGCATAAAAGAAGAAGGCGGTCGTAGACAAAGTCCGCCGCCGTGAGAATAACAACCGCAGTAGCTCACATGTAGAATTGAAATGGTTACTGCTAGGAGCTCATTGAGAAACTTTGCATCAAGAATAGAAGAATTCAACTCGGAAAATTGGGCGTGTTGCTGCTTCTCCATTTTAGGAGCTTGGTGTGTTGCTACTGCTACATTTTAGGAGCTTGGTGTGTTGATGCTGCTCCGTAAATGAAGATTACAAACTCTGCAAAAGAAAGTAGAAAATGAAAAGTAGAGAGGGAAGAGAAGAAAACAAAGGGAATTGGAAGGAAAATCTCCAGCAAACAAAAAAGATTCATGACTACAGTTGAAGATTTTTTTCCCCTGCGAGGACAAATCCATGCAGGAAGTGGTAAAACTAAAAAATGCTTGCTTTCAAAAAGCTTAGCACGTGGCACCTCCAAGATGAGTAAGCCATTGTAAAATATTGGGCAAAAGATAAAATTCAAAGTTGGAGAAAGAGGACAAAAACAAAGGAGTTTAAAACTCACAAGGAAGAGAAGAAGAGTTCCAGCCAAAATAAGCTTTTGTTACAGCAAAAGTAAAAATTAAAAAATGATTGATGTAGTCTTCTTCCCATAAACAGGAAGGCCACTCATAAGAAAAACAAAAGAAAGTCATGGATCCCCATTATAGGACAAACTGACAAATTGACAAGACAAAGGAAAGC
The DNA here is from genome assembly GCA_006547085.1 of Malus baccata. Lineage (NCBI taxonomy): Eukaryota > Viridiplantae > Streptophyta > Magnoliopsida > Rosales > Rosaceae > Malus > Malus baccata. The sequence goes on along the minus strand of VIEB01000295.1, from coordinate 159,636 downwards.
AAGGAAGAAAAAATAGTTCACGTGGGAATTGGTAATGAATGGGAACAAATTGACAAGGGTCCCAGAAAGTAAAGAAGAAAAATAGGCAACCCCACCTTTTTGGTGCCAAACAAAAATTAGGAGAAAAGAAGTCAAAGCACCACTGAAGAAAATGGTGATGAGACGTGGCAATCAAAACAGCCAATTCTTTTGCCAAAAGTAGAGTATATCTACAACCAAGGAAGAAAATATCGGTAATATCGAAAATATCGGTAGTCCGAAAACACGGAAATATCGATGGAAATATCGGGATAATATCGATATCGATAAAAATTACATGGAAACCACGGAAATTGTAAGAAAAACTTGGAAATTTTTAATGAAACTTTGCAGGATGTTTATTTAGTCAATTATCTATTAGTTTATACAAAAAATTGGAAGGAAATGCATTGCATGATGGATTTAACTGATTTAAGTTGATTATATAGCGAGCTGGCAAACATTGTGAGTGTAGAAAATATGTAGTAATTAATGAAAGAAGTTTAAACACACCATAATCATTTATATATAATTAATTAGTACAATATTGGGAGGTTTTATTTAGGATATTAAAAAAAAAAAAGGAAGTGAATAAAATGATGAAGAATAATGTGCCGAATTTGACACTTTAAATTTCTTACATATAAGCATGCGTCTAGGCGTTGAAGTTTCAAATTATAGTATATCAATTAACGATTGAAAATCAATACGTTGAATAAGACTAAACTTTAATTTGAATGCCGATTATGTTTTTTCAAGTTTATATAAAGTAAAAGAATTGAATTTTGGAAGCCAAGAGTGTGTCAATTGTTTTATAATTCGTCTGAATACATATATCAGGTTGCTACTCAACGTAATTTGAAAGTATATCTAGTGCAAGGACTTATCTTTTTTTGTTGATAAGCAAAGGGTTTGTAGCTTTTTTTGCTAAGCAGTAGAACATATTATGTTTGTTTAATCTTTAGCATTTGATGGTTGTCCACAAATATAGGATAGAAGGCCCCAAATTAGATCTGGCTCTTACCTAGTTGGAGTCACAAGTTCACATGTACCAGCCCTTGAGGCAAAACGTTTTGGTTTTTCGGCCAAACCACGGCGAGTTGGCCGACGTGCAAGGTATCAATCTCTTCGTCTCGTTGAGTAGTACAACTTTCCTTTTTGTTTCACTCAATTTCGTTGAGTATTGAAAAAGTTATACTCATTTGAATCTTACCCAGTTTCCGGCGACCTCAGTGGCTTTCGAGGCATTTTCAGGCCAAACTACGATGAGTCAGATGTCGTGTGAGGTACCATTCTCTTCGTCTCTTCGAGGGCTACACCTTTCGTTTTTGTCTTGCTTGATTTTGTTGAGTTTTGACAAAGTTATGGCCGTTTAAAGTGGGTGTGGATTTCCGGCCGAAATTCCGATTTTCTCTCCCATTGGGTCGAGTCCCACGTCGCCCACGCGAGGGCAGTGAGCAAGCAAGAAGGCCTATAAAAGCCACATTCCAAGCTGAGAAAAGCATGTCTTGCTCGGCCTTTGGGCTATGATCAAGTGTAGTATGTGTTGAGACTTCTCAGCATTTTTAAGTATTTTTTAGTATTATCTCGCGATATTATCCCGAAAACCGTTTGGATATTGAAAAAAAAATCGGTTCCCCTAAAAACCGATAATATCGGCGATATATATCGCCGATATTATCGGCATTTCGGACCATGTCTACAACCACCAAAATGCACCATGCTAAATATTAGTCTGATGCTAGAGCTGCTACTTGCCTTCAAATTATGAGGCTAATCGAATAAACCAAATTCTAGTGGTACGAAACCGCAAAAAATTCTAAATTAATGGGTCATTTACCTATTAATTATACAAATCCAAATGGCTTCTCATTTTTCCAAAAATCCGAACACAAGATCAAATCAAACTTAACGAACTACGCCGGTTTGATTTCGTTAAGGATACGTAGGCAGTCTAATATCAAGTTTTAGACGCAACCATGAAACCGAAACGAATCCCTGGTTTATATAAACTAAATTCACTCCTGCTATCAAATACCAAAATGGCACGAAGCCGAAGAAAAGTTTCAAAGGGCACGAAGCCGTATCAAAGTCTCAAATGGCACAAAGCCAAAGAAAAGTCTCAAATGGCATGAAGCCATATCAAATTTTCAAATGCTCCTCGCCCGCATGAGCTGAAACTGCATAAGGCACTATGCTCCTTGCCTGCATAAGCTAAAACTGCACCTGCATGAGCTAAAACTGCACAAGGCATTATTGCTCCAATGTCTCAAAGTCCTCGCTTGCATGAGCTTAAAACTGCACAAGGCATTATTGCTCCAATGGCTCAAAGTCCTCGCTCGCATGAGCTAAAACTGCACAAAGCATCAAAACCAAACAAATACCAAATACCAAAGAACTACGAGTGACTTGATCTCTCAACGAGGGTAAGTAGGCAATCTAGGGCTCTACCTAGACGCAGTCACATAATCAAATAAACACCCAAATCCCCAAGTTACGATTTATTCATATTAGAATCAAAGGGTATTCCTTTCCCAAAAGAAAGGTTGTAATTAATAGGCGCGTAGCCTAGAATGGGTCGAACTCGAATTAATAAAACCCTCTTCGAAAAAATGAACGAGGGTGAAATTATGTCGAGGGAATTATTTGTTTACATATTATGTACAATTTTTGCTCAACAACTGCCTTTATTTGGAACTTTCTAGACTCACACCTTTCCGTGGGGAGTGTACCATTGACCAGGTAATCTATAATAAATCTTTGCCAGTCGGGAGTTGTACTAACCTGTGACACTTCGGCTGTCGGCTCTGCCTCTATGTTTGGCTTGTATAGATACTGCACAGGAATACAACATTTGAGTTAGCGGTCGAGGGCGGAGCCTAGGCCGGCTAGAGCGTCAGCGTGGGTGTTGTCTGCCCGCAGAACTTGAGTGAGAGTGTAAGTCTGAAATGCCTCAAGTTATTTGCGTACCTTTTCTAGGTATTGCGCCATCATTGGATGTTTTTTCGTGTATTCCCTAGTAGTCTGGCTGGTGATTAGCTGGGAATCAGAATTCGAGCTTTTTCACTGCCAAGTCTTTCGCCATTTGGAGGCCTGCTAGTAGGGCCTTTTATTCCGCTTCATTGTTGGATGCTTTGAAGCCTAGAGTAATCGCCTGCTCGAGCATCGAATCGTCTGTGCTGACAAGAACCACGTTTGCTCTCGAGCCTTTGTAGTTGGATGTGTCGTCGATGTGCAAATACTAGAAGTCTCCATCGGGTGGAGCAAGCGCGGCTAGGGCGTCATTGGGCAGCTTTGTTGCGTCGCCTAAGCTAGGCGTGAATTCCGCTATGAAGTCCGCCAAAGCTTGGGCCTTTATTGTCGTGCGAGGTTGAAAAAAACTAAACCATATTGGCCAAGTTCCAATGCCCATTTCATCACTCGTTGAGAAGCATCTAGACCATGTAAGATTGATCGTAGAGGATAAGCTGGTGAAGAGACCTCTTTAGGCGGAAAAATTAAGAATTATTCGTTTGCCGAGACTTGGATAGATAATCAACCAACCCAGAAGCAGTGATGTTAACTTGTCCAAACTGAAGATGATTCTATGTTGCTCGATTCTACATCGACATTGCTATTTACTTATCCAAAATGAAGGCACGTTGATAGAAGGGGTATGATAGATAGTGTTTTTCTCTAAGAAGTGATTCACGTGGGTTGAGAGTTTTCGAGTAGAGTGCTTGAGTTGTTTGAGTTGAATGAGCTTTTTATGTTGCATACCCTATTGTATTTAAAGGGCTCAATTTGTTGGTGCCTAAGCCTATTGAGTGATAAAATTATGATAATATTCTAATTCCTTGGCATATGATCTGAACATACTCATAATTATACTTGGTCTAAATTCTATAGCGGAGTCTCGCCTTCTTCATCTTGAACTAGGATTCTAAACCTAGACTCGTTTGAGGATCAATTCACACTACTGGAAAAAATAAATTAGGAGACAAACAATATTCGTCCCACAAAACTAGTACTCATTGCGAAAACTTTCATGCGACAAGCATATTATAAACATATATTACATATAATACGGGATTTGACCTAGACTATTTTATGTAAATATATTATAAGCATATATTACATTTAATATTTCTTAATAGATTGGAACCATTCGGAGTGTGCATGTGAACTGTGGATCCAAATCCTTTCCGGATTAGTTTTCTCCGGACCCTCCTAAGTAAATAATCTCAACATTCATGTAAAATCGTGCGGTTCAAAGTGAATCCCTCACCCACGCCATCGTGATGTCCCTCACCATTGTGCTCTCCCCTCGTCTCAGAAAGCCTGCATTGTTACATTTGACTGCGTTATCTTGGAAATCGGAGATGACCCATTTGAGTTTAGGTCTAAAATGGCAAGTTGTGAGCGAAATTTCAATGAAGCAGAAGAGAATATGGCACTGCTGGCGGTGGCATCGAAGGCTCTAGGTCTAAGCCTCCAAAAGCTAACGACAGCAGTCAATACGACTACCCAAGTCCACATATTAATGATAGGATTTCTACCACGGCAGTCAAATCGGCTATGCACACTCCATGCTCACTATGCACAAAAACGAAATGATGAACACTTCATATAAATTGTAAAAACTCACAGCTCGTTACGTATCTTTCTGATTTCAAAGAGAGCCATTGATCCCAAACTGGAAACTTGGAGATCAGAGACGAGAATAAGAGGTGCAGAGAGGTGTTCGTGCCGCCTCCGAACTTCGCGATGGTCGACAATGGCGTGTTTAGGTCCGGCTTCCCTCATTCCCCCAATTTCAGCTTCTTGAAATCCCTAGGCCTCTGTTCCGTTATGTGAGTCAAATTCCAATAAAATTCATTTCTGTTGATTAATTTAGCTTCAAATTTGGTTTTTCGTTTGATTAAATTTCTGTAATTTCAACTGATCCTTGTTTTGATTGGGTTAGATATTTGTGCCGGATGAGTGCAAAGAGTTTTTGAGAGCAAAGCGGATTAGGCTTTTTCAGTTTTGGGATCGATGGCTCTCAGGTTTTGTTTTCTTTTGGATTTAGGTCGTGCCGCGAAAGATTGAAAACTTGGTGTCGGTAAAAAATTGGAGAAGGATTTGGCTTGCGTCGTTGGGGGTTAGGGTTCATCGTTGCGAGAGAGGTTTTCGGACAAGGATGGAGAAAATGTTGACAGGGTCTTTGTAATAACCTATTTATATGAAAGGATAATTTGGCCATTTCAAATTTTAAGAAAATCTCATTTCTTTCGTATTGTTGTGCATGTTTTGTGCATATCCCAAAAATCTTATTTTAGTTCCAAAATTTAAAAAATAGTCCATTTCTTCACGCATGGTTCCTTTCTCGACGCCCCCACCACCTTTCTTGTATTCTTTCCTTTTCTTCCTTTTGTTTCTTTTTTTTTTTTTCATCCAACAAATTGCTGCTCCATTATTATGCAAAACTATTTCATCTTTAGTTAAATTATGTGGGCCTTCACGCTGCTTCTACACCACCTCCTCTTTTCCTTCCAATTCTACATGGTAATATGTGAGGATGGTGTTCTTTGACATCATTGCTCCTGGACGGAGAGGTGTAAATATGGTCCTATTAAGGGCATTCTCGTCACTTGCAGGTAAAAATATTTCACGTGTCAGTTCTAGAATTTTTTGAATTATTTTTTGCTCCACATGGAGCATTGACCGTTGATGCCTCTTCCATGAGAATTTCCGTTAAAATATCCCATTTGCTTTTTAGTTTGGACAACTATTAATTCCTGTTTTCGAAAAGAGTAATGGTAGAGAGATTAATCTTTTAGACCACATTGAAAATTATGTGATATGTCACAATAGAAAATAAGCATGTTCACCGACAATTAGTAATAATTCAATTATTAATAACCACGTCGTATAATTTATAAGATATATAAATAAATGATCTCTCTAATATTATCATGTAGACTATCTCATTTGTCTTTTAGTTGGGAATTTTGATTTATTTAAGGGATCTTTCTTTAAGAGGAAAGCTCACTTCTGCTCTCTCTCCTTCTTGGTTCTCTCTCCCGCTATATTCTCTCTGCAACGCAGAGACAAAACCGCATCCGACCAATCGAGGCTCCAAAACCACCACCATCGCAATTACTCCTCAAACTCAACATAGAAGTCAGTCGCGCTCGAACTTTCCTACTAGTTTTCCGACCAAACCTCGCCCTAAATTGCTTTAGCAGAGAGGATATAGTATCATTTGAACTTGAGTTATGGCCCACTCCACTGTAACCATAAGGTTCGTCTGTTTCTCTTAACTTTAAGATCATTTCTTGTTTTCTTTCTTTTTCTTTTATAGGAATGACATAATTATTATAAGTTGAAAGAAGAATATTGTCTAATGCGAGGGGAGAGGATGGTTACTGTTAGTTTAGAGTCAATTAATCCGGAGTCATAGACTCATATGTGTACACATTTTTGGAGTAAAATTCAAATTTTATATTCTAAACTTACCCCAATTTACTCCAACTCTTAGGCCAAATATGAATTTTAATCCAAAACTCATTTTATGACAAATTTAGCCCAAAATACCCTTAGATTAGTGGGCCGCCTACCATATATATGTATTTTTTTTGTTTTATATTTATAAATTCATTGAATTCAACAGTTAAGATCTTATGATCAAAATTTAACGGTAAACAAAATATCTAAAAGTCCAAATTTAAATTCAACAGCTAAAATAATTAAAAAAGATTATTTCATGTGTTTCATATTCTTTTACAGTGTTTCATGATGTCAGTTTAGTGATTTTTTAATATTTAATTGGAATCTAAATATTTTTATGTTAAAATGTTCATAAAATTAATTAGGATAGTCTTTCTAAATTTTTTTTTTTAAGTTACTTTAAGAAAAAAAATTGTCATCGTTAATTCTTTCTTTAATAATTTTGGGCTTAAATTTAACCTGGTTGGAAGTAGAAAAACCGTTTCTGGTCAAAACCTAAATTTTCTGGATTAACAATTTTAGATTTTAATCCAAGGGTTGGAGATGGTGGATCAAAAAATCCTATTTAATTAGGTTGTATAAAGAAAATTACCATTCAATCATCACCGGTTTGACAAAAAAATTAAAAAGAAAAAACCATCACCGGAAATACCATATATCCCTGCAGTCTTGTTATTCGTATTTTTGGCATATATATGATCTGATTCATGGAGTAGTTTGCCAAGAGTTCGGACTAAGGACTCTATCACTGTTGATGGGGAGTTAGGGAAATCTGAACCGTTGATCAATCCTCAAATAATTTCATCTTTTCGAGATTTGTTCGCAAAATCTCCCGTTGACCCTTTGTGCTCAGGAATAAGGGTTTATATGATGATAAGCTTGTGACTGAGGAAGGGGAGATGGTCGCTTCTATCCGATTCTAATCAGGTCAATGAGAAAGGTTGATAGGCCTTGGGCGATTTTATGTGGTTATCAAACTATAGGGAAACTAACTTCTGCATAATCATAATAACTATTTGAAACAAAAACATAAAAGAAAATAAACATTGAAAGTAAAACTCTCTTATATTTGTAGTAGAGAGATTTCGCGCGCTTTATGTAAGTCTCATTTGGTGAGGATTGAAGTACAATGATGACTTATCACATTCCAATCCAATCCTCTAAACCCAACCAGGGATAAACGACTAGGTTATAACTAAAAAAATACCTAAATAAGTAGAAGTAATGATCCATAGTCCGACTTTGACTTGAATGACTCACAATCCTTTTTTTGACTTGTGATAGAATTTTTATCACCTGCAAAAATAAGATTAAAAACACCTAAAAAATACTTGTAAAAAAACAAAATAATTGTAGTATAGATAAGTAAAGTCGTTCTTCACATGGATTGATATGAATAATTTGTATTTGAAACCAATTCTTAATTAACTATTAAATACAAACTATATAAAGTTGAGATCATGAATTAAAATAAAAAATTGCAATTAACCACCCTGCCCCATGCCAAAACCACAAGACTTTAGGGCACTCTGTGGAGAAACACCCCTAATGATTTATTAACTCGTGCTGAAAAGGCTACGAAACAAACTAACCACCCTGCCCCATGCCAAAACCACAAGACTTTAGGGCACTCTGTGGAGAAACACCCCTAATGATTTATTAACTCGTGCTGAAAAGGCTACGAAACCAACTAACCACCCTGCCCCATGCCAAAACCTTACCGTTTGACGCGGAACTCTCTGCTTATTAGGTAGGAGGCCTAGTTACTAAGCAAAGTGTCAGATGGAACAATTATTACTTGTGACAAAAATTTAAAATTGACTTTATTTTGAAACAAAATTAATTAGACGAACAAATAGGTATTTAGATTCCAATCTCACTTCTCACAAACCGTGTTAGTGTGAATGTGCAAATTTTTAAAGTATAACTCATGAATTGTTGTCTAAGGAAAATAAATAGAAAAATATCAAAAAAAATTTCCCTGTTTACTCAGTTTTTTTTCCAAAGCAGACTCACATGTCCCACAAACAAAATATAGAACAAAATATCAAAGTACTCTAAAAATAAACAATAAATTTAACTAAAATTAGGGGAAAATATAGATAAATATCGACTCATCAACTTGGAAAACAACTCAGCCAGCTTGTGAGCACATTTTTGGGACAGTTCCTCATTTTAGAAAATTTTAAAGAAAAAAATTATGGAAATTAAACCATTATAGGCGTTTATCACATTTGGTCTGCTATTGCATGGCCCTTGCCTTTCTCAACTCTTAGGGTGTGTTTACGAATCCGTAATCGGAATGAGAATGTGGAATTGAATTCTGATTACGGGGTACTTCAGTGTTTACCAAACATGGAGGAATCAAAAAAGCAGTGGGGTCCACACAAATTTTGGAATTCAATTCCTTGTATTGGTGGAATTGGATTCCCTAGATATAGGTGGTAATCCAATTCCTGATTGTTTGGGTAATCAGAATGACATTGTTGTTCCCTTTATGCCCTCACTTACTTTTTTTGTTTCGAAGACTATCATTTATAAACCCATTAAAGTATATAAAATGTTTGATTTGGGACAAGGGCATTTTAGTAATCATATTAGTTTATATTCCGATTCTGCTGAATTAGTAAACAGCTTTATGAAATTCTATTTCGATTCCAGAACATTTAAGTAAACAACTTCAATAGGAATCCGATTCTGACTTCTCCTCATTCCAACTCCTCCTCAATTCAATTCCTCTTCAATTCAATTCTTCATATTTTCATTACCGTTACGTAAACGCACCATTAGAGTAACACCTGCCACCTTGCTATACGCCCGTGAAGGCTGGCTTTTCAAAGAGATACTTTAGCGGGCCCATCCTTGTAGAATGGTCGTATAGTTCAACATGTAGTGGAGTAGGTGTTGCGAGTCCCGTATAAGAGCATATCATGTATTTTCTAGAACAGTATACCTCATCCTAGAAAATTCTGAAGAAAAAAAAAAAAGATAGGGAAATTAAACCATTACAGGCGTATATCGCATGCGCGTTGGAAAAGTTGAGAAAATCTTCGTCCTCGCATTGTAACTCAATTTTGATAAGATTTCACCTTAAGTGGTTTTGTTGTGCCAATCTTTTTTTTACTTTAAAAATTACTATTATTAAGAGGAGAGGAAGAGTTTGATAAAACTGAAAATAGAGAAAGTGATGTAATTAATAAGTCATTTCAGTGAATAAAGTTGTGGTCTTTGTAGGGTTTTGAAAAGTTTGTCATGTACTTGTAAGTTATTCATAAAGTCATATACTTGCAAAGGGATGTTATTGAGAATGTTAAACCTATTAGTTTCTTTCGCTAGGAATTGACTCTCAATCGGTCGCCCTTAATATATATTTTGGAAACTTGTTTAACAGTGGTATACAATCAAATATACATAGCCCTTAAGGAAAGGGATTTCTATTTTTTAAAAATAGGAATTATTTGTGAGACTCATGTAAACCAAATCGAACTTCAACAATTTGAAACCGTCTATTTATTAAGTCTCTATTCATAGAAAATTCCTAAAAAAAAATCAATTCCATTGGAAATTATTTGCTCATTTAATTGTTATGTTGAAATTTCAATGTTTCTTAAAACATATTGTTCGTCAATTCTTTGAGCTCAATTGGATACCTCAAGCATTCCCGATTTGGCTGATAATTGTAAGCATAATCTATGAGGTACAACTTGAAAAACAACCGGTTCAAATTGTTGAAATTCGATATGATGTCGGCCCCATAAGTAACACTCATTTTTGGAAATGGTTAGATTCCATTTCCTTAAAAGCTCTACTTATATATATAAGAGCAACTCCACCCATGGAGCCCTCCCCCCTGGCAATCCACTATTGAATCCACCCTATTGAACAGTAACTGCCTTTAATGAATAGTAACTGCCATTAATGAACAGTAATTGCCATTTGCATCTCCACCCTTGGAGCCCTCCCCCCTGGCAATAGGCAATAAAATAATAGTTTTTTTTGTTTGTTTAAATAATACAAAATAAAATTATTTGTAATTTCGGATAAGATTTTTTAAATCGTTCTCGTTGCGCCACGTGTTATTTTATCTAAAAATAATATCTTTAATTCTTTTGCCAAGAAAGTAATGATAAAAACAAAAAATGGTTTTTTTTTCTTCCTGTAATACAACACCTATCATAGAAAAAGTGAAAATAATGCAATATAGATCAAGTGTCAGTTGGAGAAGTAAGCCTTGGCCAAGTGTCAAGCTTTTTTCAAAAAAGGCCGGCACAGCCTGACACAAAAACAATTAAAAAAAAAACCGGACCCAGCTTTGCGTCAGCCTGACGCCTTCCCCCTCGGGCAGCAGGCCTGTCAATTTTCCACGGGCCTGCAACTCGGGCTCCCACCCTCACTCGGGCCCTTCAACGCTGGATCTCCTCCCACTGGCCCTCGGGCCCTTTCCTGGAGCCTGTCCCCCGAGCAAATTCCATGGGTGGAGTTGCTCTAAAGGGGAAGATTCGTGACACTACTTTTTTTACATAACTTTTGACACATGTAATGTATTTTAACGATCCAAATGTCTATCTTTTAGAACATCATTAATAAATCATCCTTACAATAAATTAGACAAATCTAATTAAGAATTCATTTCTAGTGAAGAAATTGATGAATATGATTATACAAAGAAACCCTAAACCCTTTATCTAACATTCGTATGGTTTCAGATTTAGGTGATTTTTCGCTGACATAATTTTTTAAGGAAAACCTAATAAAAAATAGACAATTCAGATCATTGAAATACATTACGTAGTGGGACCTATAAAAACATGTGTAAAAAATGTGTCAAAATAGTGTTAGGTATATATATATTTTTATGGGAAAAAATGTTGAATAATATGTTTATTGTGTCTTTTACAGTGATCTAGGTCATTGGAATACTTTGCAGAAGGGGGAAGCTTCCAAGGAAGACAGAGGACACAGAGGTACAACTACTGCAGAATGGCCAACAATTGAGCCACAACGTCATCAACCAAAAATATTCTTTCCAACTTGGGATATTATTTTTATAGTATCATCCGCATTTTCTCTCTTCGTTGATCCCTTGATCTGCTATATTCCGGTCATCGTCGAGAAAGACACTTGTTACTTTTGGGACCAACCGTTGATGTGGACATTTTTGGCTTTACGATCAATCGGGGATCTCTTTTATTATATGGACATCGTTGTTTTTCTGAAGAGATTTCGCACCAAACTTAGTGCCAAGTCTTCTGCAGGGGCGGCCTCCACAAAAGCTAATGACGATCATCTTGTGACAGCACTTCATAATTTCATCCACAAGAAACCAATTAGGTTCTTAGCTATTCTACTTCGCATTTGGGTTGCTCTTCCCTTTCTACAGGTAAGACCTTAAGAGAAGCTGATCTCTTGCAAGTACCTTGATTTTATTTGGGAAAAATTAGTTTCCGGTCCTTAGTTACTAATGTTCTTTGATGAATGGAGAAATTTTTCCTTATGCCCGTAATATAAGTGGTACACTATGAGTTATAACTTAAGTGGAGGGAAATTTTATTTTTATGTTATTAATTTCTAAACACAAGAATCTCATCACTTGTATAGAGACACGTGGTGTACCACCTTGTGTTTCAAACATATTGAAAAATCTCTCCGTTGAATGAGACCATATTAGTTTTCATATTTTGATTGAAGTCTCTAGCATTAATGTATTAATGAATTACATGTCAGTTATATAATTTTTTTAAATAAAAAATTAGTAATTTACATGTCACTTACATAATTCGCTCGAATTCCAAGCCCAAAAAATCCGAACAACCTGAAAAGTCCAAAACGTCAACTTTCAAGATATAACAACAACAAATAATCTATTAACCCTTGGACTACCAATTCTCAAATCAATTTTTTCATTAACCGTCGTTGTCTTCTTTTAATTATTGCATGTAAAATAACGTAATTTTTGTCCTACATCAAAACAATAATTACCCTATTATAAAACATGATGCTATATACTTTTTACGTACATTCCTATATATTTATAAAATAAAAAAAAATTGCTTCTACTGATAATCAGTTGTAAAGTACAGTAGAGTGATTAGTTAACTGTATTTTAAAAGTGTTGTGAGTTTGAAAAACAGTGTAAAAGTGTATGGTAAATTTTACTGTAAAAGTGATATAATTGTATACAATGACAAAATGGACATAGTAGTAGGGGGCCACGACAGTGGTGGCAGGGACAATGACGGTAATGGTGGTGGTGGTTGTTGCAGTGGTGGTGATGGTAGCAGCAATGGTGGAGGTACGGTGGTGGTGCTAATAGTGAGATGTGGTGGTTGGGGGTGCAAAGGTACTAATGGTGGTAGGGGTGGAGGTAGCTCCGGCGGTTGTGGTTGTGGTGGCCGTGGTGGAGGTTGCGGTTGTGGTTGTGGTGGCAGTGGTGGAGGTTGTGGTTGAGGTTGCGGTTGCGGTGGTGGTATTAGTGGTGGCAGTGGAGGCAATGGTGGTGGTGACAATGGTAGTAGTGGCAGTTGTGGTTATGGTGACAATGTGTTGGCCGTTGCGGTTATGGTGGTGGCGGTGGTGGTAATGATGGTAGTGACAATGGTGGCAGTGACGGTTGTTGTTGTGGTCACAATAGTGGAGGTTGTGGTTATGGTTGTGAAGGTGGCAACAATGGTGGTAGAAGGTGGTAGCCGTAGCGGTCACTTTATTCTCACAGAGATAAAATGTGTATGTCATTTTCAAAAAAATTAATGAACGTATTACAATAATTAAAAATATTTATTAAAGGCTCAACTTAGCTTTTATTAAAGCAACTTTTGAAAGTAAACTACATGATGCTTTTAAAAGCTGTTGTCTGGAAGCCATTGCTTTTAGAATAAGCAGGATATTTAACTTTTACCAAACACTTTTACTCCTTAACTGTAAAGTGAAACAGATTATGGTGAAAAAAAGCAATACCAAATGAGACCTCAGATAGATTATTATGTAAATTAATGATTTGTCATTTTGATACCTACTTAAAAATTTGACGCACATTAGATAGATTATTATGTAAATTAATGATTTAATAACATTGGTTAGCCGATAACCCAATTTAACTGTTTGTTGAATGTCTCCATGCAATATTGCTCATTGGAAAGTATACATACTTCGATAATTCTACGCTTATCTCACTAATTCCATTCCAGTATATACTGAGGGCTTATAACCTCTACGAATGGCTTTATCGGCGTGCTAATGTAGAGACTGTAACAAGAAGATTGCTTAAAGCTATGTTAGACTTCCTTCCCTTCATCATTGCTTCTCATGTAAGTTCACATCTTAATTATTTCCGACATTCGGAGAGAAAAATCTAAATTTTCTTGTAACCTTATTGTTGAGCGATATGAGTGTACATATGATAAACTTTTTTAAATTGGTATGGTCCACCACCAACATATTTACTAATATTGTTCTCAACGTAACCATATATCACTAGGTGAGGGGTTTTTTCCACTAAAGGTCTCCATCCACATATAATTATCTTGTCAAGTCTTCGATGTGAGACTCTACACTAGTACAAAAAACACTTTGCGCGACGCAGGTCATTCGTCGCGCAAAGTCAAAAAACGTCGCGCAAAACTTTGCCCAACGAACCTTCGTCGCGCAAAAACCGTCGCGGCAAGGCAGTGACAAAAGGCTTTGCGCGACGAAGGGGTTACATGCGTCGCGCTTTTTTAATTTTTTAATAATATTGTAATTAAATTCTAAACAATAATTAATTAACCAAAGAAAAGTATTTAATTATAAAATATATGAAAATGTACATACAAGATGTCCGAATAAAAAAGAAAAAACTACAAATAGTCTTCTAGGTGAAGTGGCTACTGGGTATCGGCAGGGTGAAGTAGCTCGGAGGTCGAAGGTGTAGTAGCAAGATCAGGTACTGGTAGCGAGATTTGGAGGCCGATCATTTGTATGGCTCGTACCAGACCTCTCATATGCCCGGCATAGGCCTGCAGTTGCTCGCCCTGGGCCCTTATCTGTTCCCTATATGAATAAAATGAACTAATTCGATCTTCAATTTAAATATTTACACTAGTGGATACCACAAAATCTTATGTTATACTTGATGAAAGTATTAAATAAAATCTAAGTGTTAGTGAATGTATCATTTTGATGGGAAACGCATTGTACGAAACTAGTTTCAACGATCCAACCACCAAATGTGTTTGTATATGCTTCGAGATCGCGTACACCAAAAATGGCAAAAAACAAACATTCAGAGACCAAGTAACGAGACAAAACTTTTCGACGGTTATAAACGAAAAAGCACAATTTAACGATAGTTTTAACTTCGATTTTATTGATTTTTTAGAGCTACACTCCTTGACCCTATATAAATACAATGAACTAATTTGATCTTCAATTTAAAATATTTACACTAGTGGATACCACAAAATCTTATGTTATACTTGATGAAAGTATTAAATAAACTCTAAGTGTTAGTGAATGTATCGTTTTGATGGGAAACGCATTGTACCAAACTAGTTTCAACGATCCAACCGTCAAACTTGTTTGTATATGCTACGAGATCGCGTACGCCAAAAATGGCAAAAAACAAACATTCAGAGATCAAGTAACGGGACAAAACTTTTCAACGATTATAAACGAAAAAGCACAATTTAACGATAGTTTTAACTTCGATTTTATTGATTTTTTAGAGCTACACTCTTTAACCCTATATGAATACAATGAACCAATTTGATCGTCAATTTAAAACATTTACACAAGTAGATACCACAAGAAAAGCAAAGGGAGGAAAAAAAAACACTTTGCGCGACGTAGGTGCACCTGCGTCGCGCGAAAGCTACGTCGCGCGAAATAGCTTTGCGCGACGCCGGTGCACCTACGTTGCGCAAAGTGCTTTTTTTTTTTTTTTGTCCTTTTGCTTATAAGTACAAAATAAATAAATTAAAATCTACTCACTAAATATATATACCATTGAACTTGATGGGAAATGTATTGTACGAAATTAGTTTCAATGATCAAACCGGCAAACTTGTTTGTACATACTTTGAGATCACATACGCCAAAAATATCAAAAAACAAACATTCAGAGATCAAGTAACAGGACAAAACTTTTCGACGGTTATAAACGAAAAATCACGGTTTAACGGTAGTTTTAACTCCGATTTTGATGATTTTTTAGAGCTACACTCCTTGACCCTATATGAATACAATGAACTAATTCGATCTTCAATTTAAATATTTTCACTAGTGGATACCACAAAATCTTATGTTATACTTGATGAAAGCATTAAATAAACTTTAAGTGTTAGTGAATGTATCATTTTGATGGGAAACGCATTGTACGAAACTAGTTTCAACGATCCAACCGTCAAACTTGTTTGTATATACTTCTAGATCGCATACGCCAAAAATGGTAAAAAAAACATTCAGAGATCACGTAACGGGACAAAACGTTTCGACGGTTATAAACAAAAAATCACGATTTAACGGTAGTTTTAACTCTGATTTTGATGATTTTTTAGAGCTACACTCCTTGATCCTATATGAATACAATGAACTAATTCGATCTTCAATTTAAAATATTTACACTAGTGGATACCACAAAATCTTATGTTATACTTGATGAAAGTATTAAATAAACTCTAAGTGTCAGTGAATGTAGCGTTTTAATGGGAAACGCATTGTACGAAACTAGTTTCAACGATCCAACCGTCAAACTTGTTTGTATATGCTTAGAGATCGAGTACGCCAAAAATGGCAAAAAACAAACATTCAGAGATCAAGTAACGGGACAAAACTTTTCGACGGTTATAAACGAAAAAGCACGATTTAACGGTAGTTTTAACTCCGATTTTGATGAATTTTTAGAGCTACACTCATCGACCCTATATGAATACAACGAAATGATTTGATCGTCAATTTAAAATATTTACACAAGTGGATACCACAAAATCTAATATTTAGAGCTATAAACTGGCTTCTTCTCTAAATCTCTAACATTCTAGTTTCCTCCTCCCAATTTGGTGAGAAATGAAATCTATCCATTTTTGAGCACACATCAATCTATCCCTAAATTAGATTAAGTTAACTGAGCAGTTTGCAGTTTCTTATCTTTTGTTTCCCTAAACCTATCAAAATCCTTCATACTCCTAGTTATTCATTCTACTCATTCAATTGTTCAAAACCAAAACTCAACTTGTTAAAAATAAGCATTGACAAAGATAATTAAAGAAACACATAAATACACAAAAATAAAAAAATCCAAACATAAATGTAATCAATAAATAGTTAATTAATTAATCAAATAAATACAAACCTGAAGGTGAAGATGGTGAGGGTTGAG
Source organism: Malus baccata (assembly GCA_006547085.1). Taxonomy (NCBI): domain Eukaryota; kingdom Viridiplantae; phylum Streptophyta; class Magnoliopsida; order Rosales; family Rosaceae; genus Malus; species Malus baccata. The sequence continues at coordinate 142,796 of VIEB01000295.1, read as the reverse complement.
AGAGATAGAGAGTCTGAAAGAGAGTGAAAGAGAGAGGTTGAGTGTGAAGAAAAAGGCCCCTGTGTATGGTTATTTTAGAGGAAAAAGTCGTTGACTTTGCGCGACGCCACCTACGTCGCGCAAAGTAGGAAAAAAACCTTGGTTTTGCTTCAAAATCTTGTGCGACGCAGCCAACGTCGCGCAAAGCCATTTTGCGCGACAACACTTTGCGCGACGAAGGCATGCGTCGCGCAAAGGTTTTTTGCGCGACGTAGATGTACCTTTGTCGCGCAAAACAGCTTTGCGCGACGCATGCCTTCGTCGCGCAAAGTGCCATCGCGCAAAATAGCTTTGCGCGACGTTGTGTGTTTAGCGTCGCGCAAACATGTTTTTCTACTAGTGCTATTATCCAACAATAGACATAGCAATGCTCAAACATTATTAATAAGTTAGTAACCAACAACATTATCTCATATTTTTAACCAACAATTTTTTAAATCAACATCCTAAGAAGGAAAACTTTCACAATAACAATGCAAATAGCTAGTCAAATGATGTCTAATTTGGAAATTTTATTCAAACTTGATCTTGGAATTGACCTAAAAAATGGCCCGTTGGATAATGAGGTAACGTTGTATAGTGGGTTTAAACAAGTAGTTAGTATCGTATTAACATATTAACTAGTTAATTAGTTCTTCAGCACTCCTATATAGTTTAGGGTACAATTTCTTGTATGGTTTTGAATAAACAAGGGGAAAACATTTGAGAATACTGAATAGGAGTAAGAGCATGTTTACTTCTTCTTTAAAGGTCATTTCGTTCTGTCTTTATCTTTTTTCAGCAAACATATTGATTATTAACTATGCTCTTGTTCGTCCTTCAGCTTTACGGATCCATGTGGTACTTCTTTGCTGTGGATCAAGAGATAATATGTTGGCAGGATTATATCTGTATACATGAATAAATATGTGATCGTGACACAGTTGATTATTACTTCTATTGTAGTACTTATACTCAGCAAAACAATGATGATATCAATCTCCCACGTTTAAAACTATCATGCCCCGTAGAACTTCCAAAAAATATGACATCGTTCCCTCACGATTTTGGTATATTTCTGCCTGCTCTTCAATCTAATATGTCAACGTCAAGAAATTTTTTAAAAAAGATCTTGCACTGTTTTTGGTGGGGCTTGCGAAATCTGAGGTTTGTATTTATATGACTTTGCATGTTTGATTACCTAGATATACTTATGTTGTAAACTCATATTGCAGTTAAGTTGCATAAAAAATTTATGTCAGTTTATTAAAAGAATTAATCAATAATTAATATATTGCTCTCCATTTTAATTTTTTTTGCAGTTCTTTTGGTTCAAACCTTCAGACCAGTTTAAGAAAACGTCTTTTCTATTCTGATCTCTATAAGTGGCTTAATACTATTTTTAGTATATCTCAATTCGAGGGTGCAGGTTGGTGCCGTGATCAGTACTCTTTTAAGCAAACATTTTGTCATTAATTAAGCTTATAGCTCGTCCATGCAAATTTTGTGTTTATTCATGCACGTACATATATTTTTGGATTTAATGAACTGGTCATGAACTCGCTTTATATTACTAAACACGCAGGGGTTCTAAAAAATGGCCGAGCAGCGTAGATTGAGACAGAAGATGAAAACGAAATATCCAATGTTAATAGAACAAATATTTAGCATGCACCTGCTCCGCATGGCTTCATTAAAGAAAGTACGTATTAATTAAGAAATTTTTGAATGTAACAGTCACTCAAGATAATATTCGTCTTGTGTAATTATATGTTATCTAATTAACGTAGGTTCCAATTCTTGGAAGTATTGATGAAAAAGTGTTGAAAGCAATATCTGAGCATCTAAAGCCGGTGACTTATACCGAGGATGAGTATATTATTCGAGAGGGTGAACCGTTGCGGAAGATGTTGTTCATCCGGCAAGGCAGTGCTTTGACCTACACAACTAGTAAAGGTGGAACAAGTGTTTGCAAATGCCTTGAGAAAAATGATTTGCATGGAGAAGAGCTCGTAATTTGGGCATTCAAATCTGCCTCATTTTCTGAGTTGCCTATCTGCGCTACAACCCTTGTGTCCCAATCAAAAGTTCAAGCATTTTCAATCACGGCAAACCACTTGAAGTCTGTAGTCGCTGAGTTTTGGTGACACTTTAGAAGGGAGCTTCCTCACTCTCAACTGGAGTATTTTGCAGCTTCTTCCATACAGGCAGCCTGGCACCGCCACCACACAAAAATGCTAAGCGATCAACTGGCTGGGACAAATAAGTAGTAGATTAGTAAGAGCATTTTGGAGCATCGCCTTGGTGTCTGTTTTGAGTTGGTATCGCTTTTGTTTTGTGTGTGTGTTTTGAATTGGTATTGCTTTGGTTCCTCTTTATGTTGCTTTACTCTCTTTTGGCCTTGGTTTCCCTTCAATTCCGTGGTGTGTCCTGCGTTTTGGTTTTGTGGTATGAAAAATGTGCAGTCATTGACATTCATGAGAACGATATTATGTATGAATTAAAAGCTCAAATATGGATGATCTTATTCAAATTGAACATGGAGTGGTGGAACTGGTGTTTTAACACCTTATGTCCATTAATATTTGTAGCATAATGTGAATAGTGGTGCTGGTATTAATGTTTTAGTTGCTCACCACAAAGAAATAAATCAAATTCTTATGTTGTAGCATAAGGGTTTAGGGTTTATATAGCTACAATAACTCTCCTGTTTTTATAACGATTTGAAGAGCGCCAACATGCAAGCTATATAGGTGCACGACTGCCTGGAATTGATGTTTACGGTATCCCTATCACCATGAATATATGCATAGTCACCTTTGCATACTAGTTTCCAAAGTATGTCAAATGTCGAAATTTTTAGGGTTATGATTGGAAATCCAACCCAATCCCATGCATAGTTACCCTAAAAATTGCGTGATGATTGTTTTTGAGTGCGTAAACAAATGAAAACAAGCTCATGTTTGATCCCCACTGATTATCTCCTCTAGTGACTAAGTATTTAATCTATTAACTTTATTGTTTCCCCAAAAAATAAAAAATAAAAAATCCATTGTACTAAAGTGACATGTATTATTTTTGGGCTAAAAAATAGCATCTTATTATTATTATCATAAAAGGCTGGAGCCCAGTAAGCTAAAACCCTAGCCTCACCAAAACCCTCTTCAGTTTTCCTTTCTCCTCTTTCTTTCATAAGAATCTCTGTTTCAGGAAATCCTAGAGAATCAGAAACATCAATAACCCTAAGAAAGCCAAAAGAAAGGCCAAGGTCAGCTCCAAATTCCACTACTTTCTCCGTTTATTATTTATTTTTTTTAGTAATTTAGGGTTTTATCTTAGAAAACTAATGAAAATGACTTGAAAACTTTGAGTTTTAATGATAAAGACAAAATAAAGGGTAAAGTGAATAGTACCATGATTGATTTTTTAGTGTTGAAATGTGGTTTTTCGTTAAAGTGAACAGTACCTGGAGCTTTCGTTAAAATTCCCTTTTATCTTTTCCCCAGTTGATTTGATTGAGTTGACTTGAACTTTTGTTTAGGGCTGAAAGAAAGGAGATGGGTCTTCTTCCTCTTCGGGACCGTCGATGCCGGCGAAGGTATGGCAACCGAGAGTGGACAAGCTGGATGAGGGTGAAGAGCTCCAGTGTGACCCTTCAGCATACAATTCTCTCCATACCTTCAATATCGGTTGGCCTTGTTTAAGGTTGCACTGAATTTTATGAATTCTTCTCTTTGGTTTGCATAGAAAGTGCAGGAAAAGCATAAAGTTCGAATTATTGGAGCATGATTAGCTGAACTTAGTATAACTCAATTGAACTAACGTTAAACCTGTAGCTTGTGTTAATAAATTATAATTTCTACTTTTCACAAATGCTCGCATTGTACTCGTAGTATTGAATTATGTTTTGAAGTTCCAGTTTTATACTTAATTTGCGGGTAATGGTTGTAGTTAAGAATTAAAGTTTCAAGCTTTCCAAGAGAGTTAAAGGTTTCCAGTTCACCGCTAAAAGCGAATTTCGTTGCAGGGACTCAGGTGAGCTTACATCCCACAATTGATTCAGCTCACCTTCATCTTTCTTAGTTTTTATCTCATATGAGTGCCTTTCCATTTTTCTTCTTCTGATGTGCAGTTGCGCAAGGTAGCTCCTGAAGGATGTGTTGATCGTATACGCGCCGTGACACAAAATCCACATATACGTGCATCTTGGGCAGACACCGGTCATGTGCAGGTCATACTTTATGTCTGATTTTAAAAGGGGACTGCAAGAATTGTAGACATTTGTGGGAACCTGCATCTGGTTCAACATGGATTGTTGATATTACTCCATATATTGGACATATTGCAAGCGTGGAGGATCTACATGTATGTAACTAAGATGGTAAGCTAATGTTCCATCTTGACCCTGTGTTCTCCCCTGTTTGGGTCGGAGGCGAAGATTGGCAAAGTTCATCATTCAATGCTGAGGTGCTCATAGAAAAGAAAGCGTCGCCCAACAAGTGGTAGATTTTGATGGGGTCTCGCTTTGATGTTGGGGAGATCCATAGATCTGGATAGAGTTTCGTCCATAGATAGAGGAAAATTAAGCATGCTACGGCTTACACAGTTGATTGGATTAGATAGCCCTTCGGGCAACCAACCAAACTCGGCACATCAAATTCTGATCAAGTTGATATAAGGCATATTATTAAAAAAAAAATGTATTAGCTGTATGTAGAGTTGTGTTTCTTAGGAAGAGCCATGTTTATGAAGAGTTGTATCTCTTTAGTAGGGGTGGGCATAAAAACCGCCAAACCGTATGAAAAAAAAATCGAAAAGAACCGTGTTGACCGAAAAAGTCAACTTTGAGTCAAAAACCGAATCGAACCGTTCAAATCGGTTTCAGTTTCGAATGAACAAGAACCAGCCAAAACTGAACCGGACCGTTTTATTAATAATAAATAAATTAATTATATATACACACACACATGTCATGGTATAATAGGTTGACAAATTTGTTTCACCAAGTTGCAAAGCACTGGATCCCCCCAGTGAGGGCTTACTCACTCACCTCACCCTCACCTCACTCGCACGGCCTCACCCCTCGCAACCCCATCCCCCCCCCATTTCGCACATCCGAGAATCCGACCTTCACCACGGCTGCACGCCCTCTCATCCAAAAATCAGCGATTCCTCAGGCAACCCACAACTTCAGCACTATGCGATGGCCTTCATTATCCCTCCTTTGCGACAGCTCACGACTCTTCGTCCTCCGTCCTCCGTCCTCCCTCTTTGGTATTTTCTCTATCCCCTTCATTTAGGGCCATTTGTTGAGCTGGAGTATTGCGAAAATGATTTTCTTTGCTTGGTCTTTGGTGTGGGGTAGACTATAGAGTCTTCACCTTTGAAATTTCAGGAAGTAGAGCTCTTCTTAGGTAAAGATTTTGTATTTGAAAAAAAAACTTGCTAGGAATCAGTTGTGTATATGAAGAGAAAGAAATAGTAGACATTTTTGGAATACGATTCCAATTGGGGTCCTTTAAGCATTCCAACCTGCACAGAACAATTGTTGAAGTCTCCATTGAAGTAAAATTCTGTTCATGAATTTTTTTTTGAAAAAAAAAAAGTTGTCTTGGTTATCAAAAAGGGGAGAAAAAGAATAAGTTGAAACTGGGATTTGTTATTTTAGCTGTTAAACGAGTTAAAATGGTTTATGGCCTAGAACTTAGTTAAAGAGAAAAAATCTTCAACCATACTCCCCTTTGCTGGGGAAAAATAAAGTGTTAAACTGTGTTGAAATTAGTACGTTCATAGCATGCTTACCCTTTCTAACACGATTTGAAGGTTAATTAACATTCTATTTTTTTGGTTGCTTTGGAGTGGCATAACTGACGACAAAAATCAAGAATTTATCTTCAGTTTTACACAAAAAGGTCACTATGGAACCAATAATCTTCCGTTTTATGCTTTCATGTTCATATTTTAAATTTTTATTGTCATGCTCATAGTCCAGGTAATTAATTAGTAGTTTGACTCATTCTGTTTCTAGTGCAGAATTTACGTGGTACAACTTTGACTTGTGGGGTTTAAGATAGTTTTGTGAAGTTTTAATAGTCCACAGTAATTAGAGATAAATTAATGGTTGGCATGTTGGGTGGATCAACGTAATGTAGCTTATCCTAGCTGTTACTCTGAAACGTTGACATTGAAAACAAATGTTGACACTAGTTCTGTGCAAATATCTAGGTGCTGGTGTATTTGGGTTTACACACTATGATTTTCTGGTGATTCTGTTTTCCAAATTCCGCACTCTTGTAAATACAAAGGGGAGTACATAGACATTTGTAAATACATATCTAACACTCGGACACCGACATACATGTCTGGTACATACTTTGCCCCTCCCCATCACTCTATATCTGTTGTAGTTATTGTTAGCCTTATTTTTTCCCCATCTTCACTACTGTTTCAGGAAGGGGAATCTGTTTCGATAAGGTCCCATGTTGTGAAGCCAGGTATCTTGAATAATGTCAATAGTCTTGAAGGTTGATTTGGTTTACTTTTCTAAGGGGAAAAAAAAAAAAAGCATTCTTTAAAATGATGTCATTTTCCTTGTGGAAGTCTTCTGGTTTTGTTTTTTTTTTATTTATTGCGCATATATGTTGTGATGATTACGGTTGGAATTTTAACCTGTTCTATGCTTCTGTTTGGTTTTATGATGTTGGCATGTTGTCATTGACTTCCTATTGTTTTCCTTCTTCTTTTTTCGCTTTGTCAAATTTCAGCGGCTCCAAAGGTAATAGATTTGAAGATAGATGGTGATCTAAGGGAGAACAGTAAGGTTACTACAACCGGTACTGTCACTGAAGGAATTGAAGGTCTAGCAGAGTACAGGGCAAAAATTTATGTGTTTAGAGTAATTATTCCTCAATTGCTTGGCAGAGGTACTGTCTTACCTGGTTAACTGGAATATGAGTTTAGTTAATTGATGAGATTTCATTCTAATTACTCGATGTGCCTTTTTTTTGCCGGTACAGTTTTAGAAGATGTATTTGAATGCATGATGATTTGGTGTTCAAATAATTTACTATTCAGAATCGTAAACCAACAAGAATCGAATCAGAACTGGTGTAGACCGAACCGTACGACTCTAGTAATAAATTTAAACGGAACTGCATCGAACTGAACCGTTGATATTTTCCTGTTTCGATTTCGGTTTAGGGGTGGAACAGCACCGTGCCCACCCCTAAACCGAAATCGAAACAGGAAAATATCACCATAAACATAAAAGACACAATTCGATTTCGGATTGTGTCTATAACCCTTGGATATAATTCAATGATTGTGTCTTTTATATTTATAAGTAGTTTCGGATTGTGTCTATAACCCTTGGATATAATTCAATGATTGTGTCTTTTATGTTTATGGTGCTATTGTAATTATAAATAGTCCATGTATGTAACAAATTATTGAATCAATTCTAAAAAAGGCATTCAATTATCAATAAAATTTCAATAAATTTCAATCTTATCCTTCAAACCCTCGCTCTCATATTCTCTCGTATTCTTTCCTTCCGCAATATAATTTTAAAAGATGATGTTATTCAAACATCTTTTTTTATTTGGCTTATTATATTAGCACCCCACAAATTGTTGAATAAACTTCACATACTTAATATACCCCACATTTGCTTTTTCAATTAAAAATTATCTTAATACACCTCACTTCCTTCCCCATAATACCCTCACACCTCACATTCTTAATATACACCTTATATTTTCTACACACACCCCATATTTCTCAAATCTTATAACACTCATTTTTTATTTTGTCGAATGATTTCAAACTATATGAACGTTAGTTTGTCGAATGATTTCAAATTGAATGATTTCAAAAAATGTTTAGGTTCATTTGAACGTTTTTCAATAACAATAATAATGATTTCAAAGCTTTCGAAACACCGATTTCATGTTCCATTCGTCAAAAATTATTTTTCTCAATCAACATGTTTGTAGTTTCATTGCTTAGGGTTATATTCAACAATAGAGAATGGGAGGGGTTTTGATAGTTGAAATAGATAAATAATACGTTAAAAGTGATTTGGGATGTATTTATAAAATTTATATTATTTTTTAAACCTAATAAGGTCAAAATTGTCATTACATAGTAGAGTAAATTAGTCATTAATATTAAATTTTAATGTGAGGTGCATTCAATATTTTGTGGGGGTGCTAATATAAAAAGCCTTTTATTTTTACACACTCTTTTATTTTTAATTTTCTGATTGAATAAATTTAAAAAAATTATTAATTAAAAATAATTAACAAGAGTCCGCACAAGACAAAATTTTAAAATGTGACTAGCGACATCCAATTCGAAATTGCTGCTCTTTCCTCCAACACCTATCGCTATCACATCCATCGAGTGAATAAATTTTTCAGTGTGACCGTCACATAAGGCGGTACACCACGTGTCTTTATGTAAATGGTTAGATATGTGTGTTAAAAAGTTAATAACTTAAAAATTAAAATTTTTCACCACTTACATAAAAACACGTGGTGTACCATCCGTATTCCTGTTACAACTAAAAATTTTCCCATCGAGTGGAGTCCGCTGACGTAAGTAATACGTAGGTACAAGTTCCTGCTGTTTTATGTAGGGGTGTGCTATCCACACACCCCAAATTACTTCTCACACACCCCTTGTTAATTTCTGTCCGTTGATTTTCTTTAATTCATCCGATCCGATGACCGAAAATTAGAAAGGTGTGTGAGAAGTAAAATGGGGTGTGTGAGAAGTAAAATGGGGTGTGTGGATATCACACCCCTTTATGTATGAACTCAAAATATTTGTCATTTGGCTTGGAACTCTCTTCTAACTTTTCCGTGAAAAAGCGCGAACTAGTGCCAGCCAAAGCGCGGTCTAGAATTTCAGCAATTTACCAAAATGCTCACTGACTGAACACACATTGCAGTTTCATCAGAGGAGGCTGGAACTTTTGGGGGGCCAATTGGGCAGGTTATATGTTTTCTTCTAATCAAATCCATGAAATTATAGTTATATGTTGACGTTTTGTAATCTTAAAGTCTAAAATTTTAATGCTCTTTGGATAATTATTATTTAAGAAAACTAACAAAAAGTTTATAAAAATTTTAGTTTTAATAAAAAAAGAACAAATAAAAGTGTAGTGAATAATACCAAGAAAAAATAAATATATAAATTTTTATTAAAAATAAATGTTTCGTTAAAACTCTTTTATTATTTTTGTATATGATTATTAAACCAACTCTAAAGAGTTCCGAACTTTATATCTAATTTCTTGGTTTCATGTGCTCCCATTTTTCTTACCAGGCAACATTACCTTAAAATAATTTGGTGTGACTGTAACACCGTGATTAATCAACTTTTGTTATAATACGTATGCCTACGCATCATTAGTTTGAGTGGAGGAGGCACCCACTTCAATGGAAATCGCATAATCTCTTTATGTCGCTGCAGACGAAAATATCCAGTGAATGATCTTTGATGGTCATACCGATGAGTTGATCGATAGTAGTGTATATGGACATATGTACAGCTATGTCTAGCTGTAAAAGCACTAACTTGTGTGTGAAAAATGTAAAAAAGTTAGTGGTGGTTGTGTTGACGCGGTCAAGGTTGTTATTTAACTTGATAACTATATTTAATCTTTCAATTTAAAAAGTGATAATTCATGCTTATTTGTCAAACCAATTAACGATTTAAGTAATAAGTAATATTTTTATGATAAATCATCTATTTGTTTGATCTATATGAATGATTAAAGATTTTCAAATTAAATGATTAGTCTTGCATAAATGATCTTTATTAACGAGACTAAGCAATTCTGATTCTAATTTTTGCACGGTAAAATGCGTAAATTGTAAGTGGGAGGACAAGTAAGTTCTCTCTTCAGGAGAACATAAGTATTATCCTTCCACAAAACCTCTTGTAACATAGAAACTTCAGGTATTAAGTTTCCTCTCAGCATTGGATTTAATGTATTTAAAAATTTAAAATTGCTCAAATTTTAGGTTTAATCATTGAAGAATGACTACGTTATGTAAATATATTATAAACATATATTAATGGCATGTTTACATAACAGGAATAGAAGGAAGGGAATGGGAATTGCACTACTTTCAAAGGATTCCGGTGTTTACCAACACTGGCGGAATGAAAGTGTCGGTGGGGCCCATCTAAAATGGGGAATCAGGTTACTGATTTTCCCGGAATTGAACTACCGAACAATAGGTGGTATTCGAATTCCCGGAGAAAGCATCCATCCGGAATCAACTTTTGCTGCCCAATATACCCTTATCTCCTTCTTCCTTCAACCTCTGTCTCTGCTCTCTCTGTCAAAGAAGATTTAGCAGGTTTCATGGCCTGCAGGATTATGGTTTCATGACCAAAATCAGAAGGGAAGAAGATGAGGAATTCGTAGGGGAGGGAGAGAGAGCAGGCGGCTGGTGCATCAGTGGCGACCCAAATTAAACATTTACAAAATCAAGAATAGATGAAGAGAGAGGAATTTGTAGGGGAGGGAGAGAGAGCAGGCGCCTGGTGGTGATTGGAAAGACTCTGGCTATGGGGTAAGGAAAAGAGATGGGATAGGACAGAGGGAGGGTCACGATAAAAATGAAAAGAAAGGGGAAGATAGAGATGGGGAAGGAGAGGGTCTCAATAAAAAATGAAAAAAAAAGAATAAAAGTTTTACTAAAGAAAAACTATACTCTCTACCATAAAAAATAAAATAAAAAAGTTTAACTAAAAATAATTAGCATATAAATTAGATTAGTTACACTAGGGGTATTTTAGTAATCATGTTAATTTTCATTCCGATTCAAGTGAATTAGTAAACAGATTATATAAATCGATGTCATTCCTACTCCGATTCCAGACAGTTTTAGTAAACAACTCCAACAGGAATCTAATTCTGTTTCCTCCTTCATCTAATTCCTCCTCAATCCGATTCCTCCTCAATTCAATTCCATTCAATCTGATTACGGATTAGTAAACGCGCCATAAATATAATATTTCTTCATAGATTGGTACTGTTCAAAGCCTGCACGTGAACTGCAGAGCAAATAATCTCAGTAAAATCGTGCAATTCAAAATGAAACACGGATCCCTTCGGATCCATTATGTGAGGATCTTAAGGATTTCTACATCTCAATCATTCATCGTATATCGTGCGATTAATTTTCATTATATATTATTTGTGTTTAACATACGCGTGTGGCAATTGACCTTTTTATATTTTTTATTTAAATAATTAATTTACATATTTTTAAAAAATATTTTTTTTTTAAAAAAGAAATGAATTAAAGACATGAAACCACCCACTAATGTGGGAGGTTTTGTTTTTGTTTATATTTCTATAATTTTAAATATTAAATTCATTCAAAATAAAAATATGGTTAAATACTTTAGCTTCTTTTGGTTCAATTGTAATTTATGAAATTCTTAAAGGGCAATTTATGGTATTTTGAATGTTTCACTATTTTAGAGTGCTCACTTTATATATATAGATGAATCTCTTACTCATATTGTCGTGTTGTCCATCATACATGTGGCGTGATGTCCCTCATCCTTCCGTTGATGTCTTGTCTCCTAAAGGAATTTTTTTTCATTATGCTAGGAACACGGATGATACATTACGTCTTTTTATGTAAATAGTGAAAACTTTTATTTTTTAAGTTATTAACTTTTTAACACACATATCTCATTATTTGTACCATCTCGTATGCCGTTCAAATTGAAAAATCATACCTCACAAAGCCTCCATTGCTGCACTTGGCTGTTATCTCGAAAAACAGGAGACGACCCATTTTAGTGGAGGTCTGAAATGACAGGCTGTGAGCGGAATTTCAATGAAGCAGAAGAGGATATGGCACTGCTGGCGGTGGCGTCGATGGCTCTGGGTCTGAACCTCCAGAAGCTAACGGCAGCGATCAATAGGGCTACCCAAGTCCATAGATTAGCGTGTTTCTTTCGGTCAGAGGCTCCGAGAGGATTTGCGTCCGTGTACTGCAACTATTAATTAGTTCCTGTTTTAGAGATTTTTCATTAGTCTTTTATTTCGAACAACGATTAGTTTCTGTCCTAAGAAAGGTTAAAGCTAGTACCAACTTTTTAGATAGGTTAATGTCAGAAAAATCATATTTGTAAATTAAATTTTCTTATCCAATGGTATATGGGAAATATAAAATAAGCACGTTAATTAAAATTTAAATAACAATTTAATTATCAGCATACTCATAATTTGGTTTACAAAATATAATTTAAATATTTTGTCTTTTTAGTATTAACCTAAATGAGTAATAGTGAGAAGAGACGACTTAGAAAAGAGGCATACGTGGGTGGAGAGTCCAGGGAACACTAGTTTTTGGAGCAAGTTCCCGTAGCATTTCACTTTTAAATTTGAAAATACTACTGTTATCATCATTTGTAACGTTTATACTATGTTTGGATGAAGAAATTTAAGATTACTAAAGAATTTCAAAATGACGGAAATTGAAATGACAAGATTTTATTTTCTAGAATTTGTAAATTTTCTTGTTTGGTTAACCTAAAAGAACAATAGAATTGAATACGGAATTTGTTATTTTTAAACTCTCAATCATAGAAATTGGGAAATGACACATATTTACATGGAATTTGAACTTGGGATTTGGAGGTCCCAAATTAAAAGTTTTTTTTTCCACGCGGAAATTCTAAATTTCTATGTTTATAAATCCAAACAAGGGAATTTGTGCATGTCAATTTATAAATTCTGACTTTTACCAAAATTCCAAGTTTATTTCCCTCATCCAACCATAGTGTTAAGTGGTAAGTATAACATTACTTTTTTAAATTTATTTAAGAAGATTATTTTTAGTGAGTTGTCATTTTTATTTTTTGAATAAATTATTTATATTAATCAAAGGAGAAATGCTTTGCTTCTCCACTACTCGCTGCTTCAGTAAAACTTGTAAGGATATCAACTTCGATTATTGGTAAGGCGTATGCCATACATGCAACACAATCTTTGAATCTGGCATGAAGCAGAATCTCTCTTTTTCCTTTCCTCTTGGCAATGCACTCTTCTTGAGCTTGAACATCATCAACCACAACTTCTCCATCTTGTCTTTCTTCTTGATCGACACAATCTTCTTCTTCAATGTGAACATCATCCTCGATACTTGTTTTTCCAGAATTATTGGACGATAACTCCACCTCATGGACACCATTCATTTCTTCGCTAAGTTTCATATGAGTTTCATTGAACGTCACGTCTCTGCTCACTACTACCTTCTTAAGTTCTGTGCTCCCTAACCTGAATCCCTTGACACCATTATTGAACCCTAAAAAGATAGCTTTCCTTGCTCTCATATCCAGCTTATTTTCTTTCATGTGGTAGTAAACATCGCACCCAAAAACCCTTAGTCTTTCATAGTCTTAAGCTATTTTTCTTGACCATAATTCCATTGGAGTTTTACCATTTAGAGCTGCAGAAGGTAGACGATTCAAAATATGGCATGCATAGTTTAATGCCTCTGCCTAAAATCTTTTATGGAATTTTGCTTGTGAAAGCATACATCTCACATTTTCCAACAATGTTCGATTCAACCTTTCTGCAATACCATTTTGTTGGGGAGTTTCTCTAACACTAAAGTGACGAGTAATACCTTCCTTTTTGCATATCTCGAAGAAGGGATCAGAAATATATTCCTCGCCATTATCACTTCTTAAGACTTTCAATTTCTTGCCAGTCTTCTTTTCAACTGTATTTTTCCATTCCAAGAAAATATTCAACACCTCATGTTTGTGCTTCTTCATATAAATCCATGATCTTCGTGAGTAATCATCAATCAATGACACAAACCATCTCTTCCCGAGATTCATTCTTTGCAGGTCCCCAGACATCCGAGTGTACATAATCCAATATACCCTCAGTTTGATGTATTGCAGTGCCAAATTTTACCTTTGTTTGCTTGCCAAGAACGCAATGTTCACAAAAATCTATTTTTCCACTTTTGGCTCCCTTTAGAACTCCTTGTTTAATCAACCCTTGCAGCGCTTTGTTTCCTACATGCCCCAACCTCATATGCCATAAAGAAGATAATCAGCTTGATCACCTTCTGCCACCATAGCCATTTGTTTTTCCATGGTTTTGGCCTCTAACAAGTAGAGCAAACCTCTTCTAGGAGCCTTCATCATCACTAATGCCCCTCTAGCTACCTTAAGTATATTTTTCTCGGAATAAAATTTGCAACCTTGAGATTCAAGGGTGCCTAAATAAATTAAATTCTTCTTGAGGTTTGGAACATATCTTACTCCTTCTAACTCTCGAATTACACCATCATGGTGCTTAATCATAACGCTGCCAATGCCTTGTGTTGAACATGGATTATCGTCACCCATATACACAGTTCTAGTGAGACTTTTGAAGGATGAGAACCAATGACGTTGGGAAGTCATATGATGAGTGCATCCAGTGTCAAGCACCCATTGATTCACATAGTCTATGCTTTCTGCTGCTGTTAGGGCACAAACAAAATCCTCATCATCGGCCTCAACAATGTTTGCCTCTGAATCTTCATGTTTCTTTTCTTTTTTTATCCTTGATTTTAGGACAATCCTTCTTCCAGTGTCCTTTCTCATGGCAAAAGATGCACTCATCCTTATCCAAGAATTTCATGTTGCTTGAGTTACCTTTTGTGCGAGACTTGCTTTTCTTCCTATTTGCAGACTTTCTTTCCTTTGATCTTCCTCTCACCATTAATGCTTCAGAATTGTTCCTTTCTTGTTTATCAAGATTTCAAACTTCATGATTCATCACAGCACTTGAGATCTCATCAAATTTAATAGTTTCTCTACCATAAATCCATGTCGTAACGAATGATTCATAGGATTCAGGCAAAGAATTCATCAAGATCAAAGCTTTGTCTTCATTGTTGATTGTCTCTTCTAAGTTCAACAATTCAGCAATCATCTTGTTAAACTCTTCGAGATGATCAATCATCTTTGTTCCTTCCTTGTACTGGAAACGATAAAGCTTACTCTTAAGATAAAGCCTATTCTCTGCACTCTTTTTCATATACTTGGACTCCCGTGTATCCCATAATTCCTTGGCTGATGAAATATTCATCACACCATACTTTTGTGCCTTGCCAAGGTAAAGCCGTATTGTGGAACATGCATGCGCATTCAGGCGCTGCCATTCCTCCTTCTTCATCGACATAGGCATATCTTCAAGCACAACAAGTAGTCCTTGTTGTATAAGCACATCCTTAACTTTGCACTGCCACATAGCGAAGTTATTGGTCCTAACGAACTTCTCGATCTCGAACCTAGCACTTTGCACCGAGGTTTTGGTTACCAACAGTGCCCCCATCATCTCCACTCTTGCTGGAGTCTTCAGGTTTTGTCATTGTTTTGGCTTAATCACCAAACCTTGCTCTGATACCACTTGTTGTAAAACAACCAGGATAATTAAACCAAGAACAATCACACAACTATGAACAACGGAAGCTTGCTTTATTAACTAATAAAGGATTGCAAAAGAACTCACAAACTTACACATTAGTTCTCTTGCATTACAAGTCTCTCTCAATTCACACACACCCTAACGTTAAGGTTCCCACATATTTATACTAGATAACCTAGCCAAACCTAATCCTAAACTAATTTAGAAATCCCAAAACCAACAGGAAACTTGCGTCCAAGTCTCCTACACATATTACAACTTGGATTCTTATTTTAGATAGGAATACAAACCTGATTTCATACCAATTCCAACATCTGTTGCTTTAGACTCTGACCTGATACCAGAACATTCAGTGTTGTCCGTTACATGCTCATCTCCAACATTTACTTCACCGTTCTTTTCGATTTCATTGCCTTTCTTGCCTGCAATTGATTATACACAGATATTTTACGTGGATTATACAATGAACCTATTAGCATAGAAATGTCATGTAATGTTAAAAGTTTCTCATGTCGTACTCTAGGCCATCGGATATCAGCTTGAGATATTTATGGTTTACCGTTGCTTTTCAAATTATTGCTTGATTATGTGGACCTATCGTGTATATGTCCGTTTCTGAGGGCTATTGATTTTTTACCATGCAATTTCAGCGGTCTACTATCATGTACTACTCTAGGTCATGGGATATCACTTTGAGATTTCCATGGGTTACCTTTTCTTTTAGAATGAGTTAATGCTTGATCATCCAGTCCTCTAACCTTCTGTTTCGCAATCTTCAGCGAATAACGCATTTTAATCAGGACCAGTAGGTTTTAGAAGCAACAAAATCAGAGGAAAAATAGTGCACGGCTTTCTTTGTATAGCACTCCTACTTTCAAATAATGAAGATGAAAACATATGATCCCAAATATCCTTGAATGGACATCAAAGAAGGCAAGCCGCTTGGACTGCTTACTCAAGCAAAATGAATGAATACAGAGGCCTTCGAGAATATGAACCTCTTAATCTTGGAACATTTCCATCAGGCATTATTATGCCATACAAACGAGAGAGGCAACAGAGGCCTATTTTTGTTGTTTTCCTTTTAAATATCATGCAGAGATGAAAACTGAGTAGTTTTATGTAACGACATGTCCCCAGTAATGAGCACTAGTTGACCCTGCTCTTGGAATTACTTGAGTGAGTGAATGTTGTCACTATAGTTTAAGTAGTTTTGATAATACTCACCTACTTTGACCAATACTGAGTGATTACAGGGTATCTTGAGTAAAATGCATAGACTAGAGCAAGTTAATGAGGTTAGAAAGGGAAGACTGGAATCACGAATTGGTATCCCACAAAGGAACACTCAGCTATAGGAGAATAAATAATTAAATACCAACAACATTTTTCTAAGAGTTCACTTACCAAAACATTAATAACTGGGGATTCTTTGTTCAGAGTTTTAACGGGCGTTCTCCTTGTAAATGGTTTCTCCAAAGCTAAGGAGTCATTTGAATGCCCACCTTTTAACTTATTGTAAAGACTTAAAATTGTTGCATCATCTTTAGGTTGCGGAGACACTTTCAATTTCTTTTTGGTCTTTCCATAAGGTGATTTAACCGTGCAAGGACTCAAGGGCTTCGATTGAATTTTCACGAGATTCTAGAACAAGGTGTTTTCTTTCCAAGTCGTGTACCTACGTCAGAGTTTCTGAAACTCTCGCATAATTGTAATTCATAATCACTTCTGGAACTCTGACATGAATGCCTTGATGGTGCTTGAGAACCCCTTTTAAAGTGAAATTCCTGAAATGAACGGCCAAAATTTTAGTCACACACAACTAATTTGAATCCATCAAATGCTCTTCAGCATGGCAACTTGAATTTGCATGGATATCAAGATTACATCTTAATGATCTTCTTTACAAGACACAGAATGAATGTCGCAAACATGATTACCATCTTGCCCACAAGAAACAAGTAATGGCCATTGACCATCACCTTTCCCCTTATAAAACAAGAGGAAAAAAATACACATACCCGAACTTCAGTAATCCATCTTCCATGGCTCATGGTAGCCCATCCTCCATCATTCCAATCCATGTGAGTCCTCAATTCTGAAAGGCTGAATTCCATCTCCTGTTTTATGCAACTTAAAGTGACCACATACTTGTTTCCTTTAAGAACTTTTGTAATAACTTCGACCCACCAACCCATGTCATGGAATGCATCAACTTTATCCAACAAGCTAAAATCTCTTTCAGTCGAATTTGGAGGCTGAGACCGAATCTGATGGCCACGTACGACAATTTTAACATCGCTGTTGTTTGATTTCTTATATTGAAGCAAGAAAGAGTCGATCCCTAGTTGACCAAGAAAAATTGCTGGAAACCAAGCATAAAATAGTCTTTCTTAGTTGGGATTCATTTCAACTGCTGTCCCAGGGCTGAAATTTGATCCCATCATCATCTATGAAACAATAGTGAAAAATATCAGTTTCTGTCTATGCATAAGGAAATTTTCTATCCTCTCCCAAAATTAGAAGAAAGTCAGATTCATTGCAAAAGAGATCAATACAAGCATTCAAGGTAGAGAAATACAACATTAGCCAGAAGGCAGAAAGAGATCAATAAAAACTTGTTATGTTTCTCCTTATTCCTTTCTTCTGTGTTTTTTTTTTCTTTTTGTCTCAAGAAATTGATTTTTCTTGTAATAATCTTACACCTCAGATACAACTTGTCTTCGAGACTGATTAAATATAACAAATTGTCATACGAGTGGCCCTCTACCATAGTGGTGGAGAGGAGTGTGACTCTTGCACCACTACATGGGTTCGAACCCTGTTAGCTTACTAATCTAAAATCTAATCTAACAAAGTTATCGTTTGACAAAAAGAAAAAAAAAATTATCATGAATATTTAGAACTTTCCATTTTCCCTTTTATTTTTCAAACTGTGGGCCTTTATGTGAGATCCCACATCGGCAGGGTGAGGGTTGGTCCTGGCCTTATATGTACATGCTCACCTCTCATTGCAAGACGCGTTTTGGGAATTCATTGGCTCCGGATCCCATCGGAACTCTGAAGTTAAGTGAGTTTGGGCGAGAGAAGTCCTAGGATGGGTGACCCCCCTAGGAAGTTCTCGTGCCGAAGCCCAAGAACAAATCCGTGAGGGCGTGGCCCAAAACAGACAATATCTTACTACGACAGAGGCTGGAATGTGACAATTTGGTATCAGAGCTAGACTCACTGTTCGTTCGGATGTGCTGACGAGGACATCAGGCTCCCAAGGGGGGTGGATTGTGAGATTCCACATTAGCGAGGGTTGGTCCCTGGCCTTATATATACATGCTCACCTCCCATTGCAAGACGAACTCACTGGTTCCGGATCCCATCGGAACTCTGAAGTTAAGTGAGTTTGGATGAGAGCAGTCCTAGGATGGGTGACCCCTTGGGAAGTTCTCGTGCCTAAGCCCAAGAACAAAACCGTGAGGGCGTGGTCTAAAACGGACAATCTCTTGCTACGGCGGAGGATGGGATGTGACACTTTCCATGCCAATTCGATGAAAAGTTGAAGCTGTGAGCATCTAATTGGCAAATTCATCAATACCTTCGAGTAATATGACAAGGAATACGAGCTCAACGGCTAAATTTCAAATCTTTTCAAGCGTTGTTTGGGATTTAGATTGAGAACCAAATATTTTTAGTTAATGATTTTTAATTATTTGTCACTCAACAGCAAAAAGATTAAAGTGTGTTGTGTCGGAGAGTCAAAATAACGAGTTTAATCCATCTTATCATCTATGAAATTTTTGTCAAAGATTCCGAGAGTCCGTCCGACTGCTACTGTTATTGATGTGCATCGATTTTGAAAATACCGTCTCATGCCGTAGAGGATGGTTTAGACAAACTGCTCATGCCGTAGAAAGTGCTCATCCGTAAAGGATGGTTTAGAAAAAAAGTGAGGCTCCCTAGTTTATATAGCTAGCACTACTCTGGATAGCTCATTGATCAGACACATCACCTACTTCATACACTAAAACTATATGGAGAGAAGCACGAGAGTTGTTTTACCACTAATCAGGTTTCTAGCTATTGCAATCATTATTATCCCTATTGGTTTATGCAATGGAAATCACCGTTGGACTCCACTTTGGAGCTAGCACTACTTTGGAGCTGCATTCATTTCTTGGAAGACCACATTAAGGAGCATTTTGTCAATTGATGCCTTACGGAAAATTTTCGATATTTAATCCTCATTTTGTTTTGGTTTTGTGTTAGCACATGGTGTATTTTGCTTTGCTTGATGGTTATTCAATGTGCCGTCAAATTTGAGTATCTTTATGCAGAAATGATTCAGAGTTGTTGTGGATTATAGCAGCACTTTGTTTTGATTTTGTAAACAAACTATATACTTTATCTTTATCTTGGGTTACAATATAACGTTTGACGATTGAATTTGGAAGACGGTTTAGCAACTTTTTTAGAAACTTACTATTCCTGCGAGATGCTCAAATATTATGTCTTTTGCTTTTCTACTTTCCTTTTTCTATGTTTTTCCTTTATGTAGTAGGCTGATTACTAAAACTATTATATTGATGACACAATACGTGTCACATCCTAGACCGGCTCCGCCGTAGCATGATATTGTCCACTTTGGGCCACGCCCTCACAGTACAAAAACTTCCCAGTGGGTCACCCATCATGGGATTGCTCTCGCGCAAACTCGCTTAACTTCAGAGTTCCGATGGAACCCGACCCCAGTGAGCTCCCAAAATGCCTCGTGCTAATGGAAGTGGGCATGTATATATAAGGCATATATGATCCACTCCCCTGGGCGATGTGGGATCTCACAATACGATCTACAAATGAATGTTTCTTATAGCTATCCATACATGGCAAGCAAAGTTTGACTTCATTGGTTCTTAGGTACTACAAGGTCTTTTTGGTTGATTTATGTGGAAACTATTCATGCATGTTGCGACTAACACAGTCAACGCCTGCAGCAAAGCGTGAGCACATTTTCTAGTTATAAGTAAATGTATGACATTAAAATGTTATAAAGATGTTGTATGAGGTTGCAATTGTACAAAAACTTAAAAGAAGTAAAATGTATTACCTTTTTACTTGCACATATACCTGTTTGGCGTCCAGTTTAGGTAGGAATATTATATCCCAATAAATAACACATCAATCAAAGAAATTAATTTTGAACAGACCTTGGCTACTAAAAAATCAGCAGCAACTCCTGCAGCTGACCAATCATATATGGACACATGTCCAAGTAATTGATTTTTTAATCACAAATTGGACACGTGTCCATTTGTGATTTGCTAGCAGCAGGAGTTGTTGCTGATTTTTTCAGCAGCAAAGTTCTGTCCATTAATTTTGCATCTTTATCTATACAACGTATTTGAAGGACCGACAATTCAAAGAAAGTAATTATTCCATCTTATCATCTATGAAACTTTTGTCAAAGATTCAAAGACTATCCGACTGCTACTCTCATTGATGTGTTAGAAAATGCGGTCTCAATCTCATGCCGTAGAGGGTGGTTTAGAAAATGTGAGGCTCCCTAGTATATATAGGTAGCACTACTCTAGATGGTTCATTGCTCATACACATCACCTACTTCATACACTTAAACTTTATGGAGAGAAGCATGAGAGTTGTTTTACAACTAATCAGGATTCTAGCTATTGCAACCATTACTTTCAGTATTGGTTTATGCAATGGAAATCCCGGCTGGCCTCCACTTTGCAAAGAAAGCGAAAGACAAGCACTTTTGATGTTCAAGCATGATCTTAAGGACCCTGCCAATCGGCTTGCATCGTGGGTTGCGGAAGAAGATTCAGATTGTTGCAGTTGGACAGGAGTTGTCTGTGATCACATAACCGGCCGCATCCATGAGCTGCACCTTAATAATTCCAAACCTTATTTGGAATCTTCCTTCGGTGGTAAGATAAATCCTTCTTTGCTTAGTTTAAAGCATCTCAACTACTTTGACTTGAGTAACAATGATTTCAGTACAACACGAATTCCTAGTTTCTTTGGTTCTATTACAAGTTTAACACACCTTAATCTTGGATACTCATCGTTTGATGGAGTAATTCCACATAAACTAGGAAATCTCTCCGGTCTACGCTATCTCAATCTCAGTAGTTTCTATTTGAGGGTAGAGAACCTTCAGTGGATTTCTGGTCTTTCTCTGCTGAAACACTTGGACTTGAGCGATGCAGATCTTAGCAAAGCATCTGACTGGTTGCAAGTTACAAACATGCTCCCTTCTTTGGTAGAGTTAGTTATGTCTGATTGTGAACTTGATCAAATTCCCCCTCTACCCACCCCAAATTTTACTTCCCTGGTCGTCCTTGATCTTTCTGAAAACTTTTTTGATTCATTGATGCCGAGGTGGGTTTTCAGTCTTAAAAATCTAGTTTCTCTTCATCTCAGTGTTTGTGGTTTCCAAGGTCCAATTCCTAGCATTTCACAGAATATCACATCTTTGAGGGAAATTGATTTGTCATCCAATTCTATTAGTCTTGATCCGATTCCCAAATGGTTGTTTAACCAAAAATTCCTTGAATTGAGTCTAGAAGCCAATCAACTTACAGGGCAACTTCCAAGCAGTATTCAGAATATGACTGGTCTTACAGCTCTTAATCTTGGGGGAAACGAATTCAATTCTACTATACCTGAATGGTTGTATAGCTTGAACAATCTCGAGTCCTTACTTCTTTCTCGCAATGCCTTATGTGGTGAAATATCGAGTTCCATTGGAAACCTTAAAAGTTTAAGGCACTTTGATCTTTCAGGTAATTCAATATCAGGTCCCATTCCAATGTCCCTAGGAAACCTGTCAAGCTTAGTCGAATTAGACATATCTGGAAATCAGTTTAATGGAACTTTCATAGAAGTTATCGGTCAACTCAAAATGCTAACAGATTTGGATATATCTAATAATTCGTTCGAAGGTGTGGTGTCGGAAGTTTCTTTTAGTAACCTTACAAAATTGAAGCATTTCATTGCAAAAGGAAACTCATTTACTCTGAAAACTAGTCGAGATTGGCTTCCTCCTTTTCAACTTGAAAGTTTACGATTGGATTCATGGCATCTGGGACCTGAATGGCCGATGTGGCTTCAGACACAAACGCATTTAAGAGATCTAAGCTTATCTGGTACAGGAATTTCAAGTACTATTCCAACTTGGTTTTGGAACTTAACATTCCAATTAGGTTATCTGAATCTCTCTCATAACCAATTGTATGGGGAGATTCAAAATATAGTTGTTGCTCCTGGTTCAGTAGTTGATCTTGGTTCTAACCAATTCACTGGTGCATTGCCCATTGTTCCCACCTCATTGTTCTGGCTAGATCTTTCCAATTCATCATTTTCTGGATCTGTTTTTCACTTCTTCTGTGATAGGCCGGACAAACTAAGGCGACTTTATATTATTCGTCTTGGGAACAATCTTCTCTCTGGAAAAGTACCCGACTGTTGGATGAGTTGGCAATACTTGGGAGCCCTAAACTTAGGAAACAACCACCTAACTGGGAATGTCCCAATGTCCATGGGATACTTACAATGGCTGGAATCGCTGCACTTGCGCAATAATCACCTGTACGGAGAATTGCCACATTCCCTACAAAACTGTACCCGTTTGTCAGTTGTTGACCTTGGTGGAAATGGGTTTTTCGGAAGCATACCAATATGGATGGGTAAAAGCCTTTCATGGTTGAACGCTCTTAACCTTCGTTCAAATGAGTTTGAAGGAGACATTCCTTCTGAAATTTGTTATTTGAAAAGTCTCCAGATATTGGACCTTGCACATAATAAACTCTCTGGAACGATACCGAGATGCTTCCACAATTTTAGCGCCATGGCTAGTTTGTCAGAATCATTTTCGTCACCACTGTTTTCCATTAGTGTTTCGGTTGAGGAGTTTATAATTCCAGAGAATGCAGTCTTGGTAACGAAAGGGATAGAAGTGGAATATACCAAGATTTTGGGATACGTAAAGAGCATGGATCTTTCATGCAACTTTATGTCTGGAGAGATCCCTGAAGAACTTACTGTCCTCGTCGCATTGCAGTCGCTCAATTTATCGAATAATCGCTTCACCGGAAGAATTCCTTCAAAGATTGGTAATATGACACAGTTAGAATCACTAGATTTGTCCATGAACAAATTCCATGGTGAAATACCTCCAAGCATGACTACTTTGACATTTCTAAGTCACTTAAACTTGTCCTACAACAATTTGACGGGGCGAATTCCGAAAAGCACTCAGCTGCAGAGCCTTGATCAGTCTAGCTTTGTCGGCAACGAACTATGCGGAGCTCCACTCTACAAGAATTGCAGCACAAATGGGGTGATACTGCCACCAACAGTTGAGCAAGACGGAGGAGGAGGATATCGTTTACTCAAAGATGAGTGGTTCTACGTGAGCTTGGGAGTTGGATTCTTCACGGGGTTTTGGATTGTGCTTGGTTCTTTGCTGGTAAACATGCCATGGAGCATTCTTCTTTCACAATTGCTTAATAGGATAATGCTTAAAATGTATCATGTAATTGTTGAATATGTTTAGCTTTTTTTTGTACTTTGAGTAAGTTTGTTGGCATTTTCCTTGCTGTGACGAATATGCCAGTATGGTTGTGTTGTATGATTTTGTCAAATTTCATCCTCTTGTTTCACTGTATTTTCCTTTCAGGTTTGCTTTAGAGGGGTTAGGTTTCATGTCCCCCCCTCCCTTGTATCGTTTTTGTTTTTGTTTCTAGAAGGGTAAGGTTTATGTCCTCCCTTCTTACTCAATGTTGTTTTTCTCCTTTTCTTGGCATTATGAGGGGTAAGGTTTATGTCCCCCCTTGACTAGGTGTAACTTTTTTTTTCGTTATCAATAAAATATTTCTCGTACCGTTGAGATTTTCTTAAAAATTAAAAAATAGAAAAAATTATCACATATAAAATTAAAATACTTGTTTTCTGAACAAGTAACGCTTCGTTCAGCATAAGTAAATTGAATGACATGAGAAATGTGTGAAAATGGTTTAGGAATTAGTTACCTATTAATTAATTATCAGCAAACTCACATTATTCACATTACTTCGTGGTTGTATTTTTAATTATTTTTCATTTACAATTTTACCTCTGGATCTTTCTTTTGTTCACTCTTTCTCTCTCCCCTTCTTTGCAGTACTTCTCTCTCTCTCTCTCTTTCTCTCTCTCTCTTTCGTACTAATTCACGTGACACCTCTCTCTTTTACGAGAAAACCCAATTGCTATGCAGCTTTGAAATGCTCGTGGAGCAAGCAAAATGGTGACGACGGAGTTAGCATGTTCCTATGTTATTTAAAGGGCATATTCTCTGCCACGAAGCATTCGTATTGATGCCAATATACGCAAAGAGAGGCATTCTCTGGCATTCATGTGTGATACAGATTTGAAATTGGATACATTATGAAGCAACTTTGTTGAAAATGGTGACGACGGAGTTAGTATGTTCCTATGTCATTTAGAGGCGTTCTCTATCACAAAGCATTTGTATTGATGCCAATATACGCAAAGTTTACAGACTTGAAACTGGATACATTATGAAGCAACTTTGTTCCTAGAATAAATTAAATCGACTTGACTTGACATGACATGTATCGATCTATAGTTGCTTGACATCCTGAGCGTAAGGATTAAGAATAGAGGTCTATTTAAATCTCTGAGAAGAACTATAACAACCCTTCCCGATTTTATGGGAACAAATGGGGTATTTTCGTGAAATTTCACATTGGAATAGATCTTCTTCTTTTAAAATTGGTTTTTGGGTCTTAATTGGGGCCCACCCCTTTATCTGTGTTCCCGGTTCCCTTTCCTTCTCCCTTCTCTCTTCTCTCATTATCCCCGAGGTCCCTCTACCTCATTTCTATCCCTCTCCCTTTCGGACCACACTCTTTCCTTTCCCCTCGCTGCACCCTTCCCTCCTAGAGAAACAACACACACACGTTCACACGACGGCATCATCACCATCACCTTGGTGTTCTCAAAAGCGTAGAAAGAACACCCCAAACCCTTCTCTTCATTTTGGCTGGTACTATTCATCATCTTCTCCGTCGAGTTTCGTATTTTTCCGATGTTGGTAAGCTTCTAGAAACCCTTGGGATGTGTTTTAGGGTCAGATCAAAGCTTTTTTCAAGATGTGTATACGTTTGAATCGCAGAAAATAGCTCGGTAAAGCTTTTCCAAATTTTCCGGCGAGCACCGCAGCTTTGGAGGCTTTTTTCGGCCAAACCACAGTGAGTTAGACATCCTGCAAGGTACCATTCTCTTCCTCTCGTCGAGTACTACAACTTTGCTTTTTGAATCACTGGATTTGGTTGAGTAACGAAGAAGTTATGGGTGTTTGAAGTTTGCCCAGAAATCGGCCAAAACCTTGGCCTGGAAATCGGTCAACCCGACCCATTTACCCAAGCCCAAGTCTGAAACCCAAACCCAGGCCTTTGGGCCGGATCACTTAAACCCAAAATCCTTGGCTTCAAGCCTTAGGGCCGAGAAGAACTCGGGCCTTAAGCCCGTTAAGCCCAGTTTCTTTTTCTTTTGATTAAAATTGTTTTAAAGCCAAAGACCATTTCTGCTAAGTGCTTGAGCCCAATTTTCCTAAGCCCATTAACCCTAAACCCTAAGCCCAGACCCGTTGACCGACTCGGACCCGTTGACTTTGACTTTCATCGGTCAAATGTCAACGTTGACTTTTAGGTTTGACTTTTCGGGTTTTCGTCTGAGATCCTTCCTAGGCTAATTTCGACGTCTTGAACCCGTTTTCAACGTTCGTTTTCCCAAATTAATTCGTTTGAGTAGAGTTTGACTAAATGTACCCTTTATGTGCTTAGGGGCAATTATTTGGGACGATTCTGTGTTCGCTAGTTTGCGTGGCTCTTAGGCGACTAAGTATCTGTAAGTGGACCCCTTTTAAAATGCATGTTTTGATAGTAGAAATGCATACATGGAAAAACATGATTTAACAATTATGTTTTATGAAATGCTTTGAGATAACATATTTACTAAGGCTAGTTTGAATTACTACTATTTTTCCTATAACACATGTTCTTATAGAATATATGATGGATGACGATATGATATTTAGAACATGTTTCGAACACCTTTTTATAGTATAGATGATGGATGACTTTATACTAAGAAAATGTTTTTCCAATAAATATATGTTCAAAGGTTTTGTACTTACCTAGTTGTCCTCATTCCACTACGGGACGTAGGGATAGATTCCAGTCCGTCTCGGGCGACGATTTGGTGTTGGCATAGGGCCTGGAGGGTGTTTCCTCTGGCATTCATAGTATAAAGTCATCCATCATCTATATTATAAAGAGGTGTTCTAAACATATTCTAAATATCATATCGTCATCCATCAGATATTCTATAAGAACACGGGTTATAGGAAAAGTAGTAGTAATTCAATCTAACCTCAGTAAGCATGTTATCTCAAAGCATTTCATAAAACATAATTGTGAAATCATGCTTTTCATGTGTGCATTTCTACTATCAAAACATGCATTTTTGAAGGGGTCCACTCACCATACACCGTTGGTGCAAAGCTATACCAACCAGGAATAACAGAATCGCTGCTAATAATCGCACCTATTCACATAAAGGAGTACTTTTAGTCAAACTCTACTCAAACGATTGAATTTGGAAAAACGGACTTCAAAAACGGGTCCAGAACGTCGAAATTAGCTTAGGAGAGGTCTCGAACGAAAACCCAAAAAGTCAACGGTCAAAGTCAACGTTGACTGGTCAAAGTCATCGCTAACCGTTGACCAGTCAAAGTCAACGCTGACCGTTGACCGAGTCAACAGTCAAACTGGGTCAGTCAAACGGGTCACGGGTTTAGGTTCTTGGTTTTGGGCCGGACCTAGTTGGGCTTGGGTTTAAGTCCAAAAGGGTTTAGGTTTTGGGTTTAACCAAACGGGCCGAAGGCCCTAATTCTCCCAAGGCCCAAATGCCTGTTCTGAAAAGGTTTAGGGTTGACAACGGGCCAAAGGCCCTTAATGACATGGCCCGTAGGCCTTTTTAGGCTTTAAAATAAATTAAACTAAAAATAAAAACTAAACGGGCTGGGCTACTGGGCTTAATCAAAACGGGCTTAAGGCCCGTGGGTTGAGGGATAGCCTGAAGGGCCTGGTCTCGCCAGAGGAGAACACCGGAGCTGTTATAGCTCCGGCCGACTGAAAGCAGAGGTTTTAGACCCCGATCTAGGTACCAAATTGAAGCACAAGGTAAGGGAAGTGCGTTTATACCTTTCGTTTGCCGTGAAACGACCTGCGGTGGTCGGAAAAACTCTCGACACCCACGGCCTCGCGGGAGATGGGTGTCCTATTCCCGAGCTGATTTCGTCCCAAAAACCTTGGAAAAACGCGAGATAGAACTTAGTAACCCACAACTAAGCTTCAATCTAGACATAAAAAGGTAAACCCGAAGCTTACCTAACTGGAGAAATTTAAGAAACTCGTCAGAGCTTCTTGGGCTTTCGGCGTCCTTGTTGCGACAGAAAAGAGAGAGAATGATAAGGTTCTGATGATGATGATGACGACTTCCTCGCGCGATGGTGCAAACGGGATGTGTGTGTGTGGTCACGGCGAGAACAAGAGATAAATGAGAGGGTTTTGAGAGAGGGAAAAGAGAGTGCAGAGAGATAGAGAAGAAAAGAGAGAGGATAAGGGTCACAGGTAGGGGACAGAAAGATAGAAGAATGAGCCTAGGAGAGGTTTCGAACGAAAACCTAAAAAGTTAACAGTCAAAGTCAACACTGACCGTTGACCAGTCAAAGTCAACGCTGACCGTTGATCGAGTCAACGGTCAAACCGGGTCAGTCAAACGGGTCACGGGTTTGGGTTCTTGGTTTTGGGCCGGACCTAGTTGGGTTTGGGTTTACGTCCAAAAGGGTTTAGGTTTTGGGTTTAACCAAACGGGCTGAAGGCCCTAATTCTCCCAAGGCCCAAATGCCTGTTCTGAAAAGGTTTAGGGTTGACAACGGGCCAAAGGCCCTTAATGACACGGCCCGTAGGCCTTTTTGGGCTATAAAATAAATTAAACTAAAAATAAAAACTAAACGGGCTGGGCTACTGGCTTAATCAAAACGGGCTTAAGGCCCGTGGGTTGAGGGATGGCCTCAAGGGCCTGGTCTCGCCGGAGGAGAACACCAGAGCTGTTATAGCTCCGGCCAACTGAAAACGGAGGTTTTAGACCCCGATCTAGGTACCAAATTGAAGCACAAGGTAACGGAAGTGCATTTATACCTTTCGTTTGCCGTGAAACG
Source organism: Malus baccata (assembly GCA_006547085.1). Taxonomy (NCBI): domain Eukaryota; kingdom Viridiplantae; phylum Streptophyta; class Magnoliopsida; order Rosales; family Rosaceae; genus Malus; species Malus baccata. Next base: position 114,012 of record VIEB01000295.1, on the reverse strand, counting down.
ACCTACAGTGGTCGGAAAAACTCTCGACACCCATAGCCTCGCCGGAGATGGGTGTCCTATTCCGGAGCCGATTTCGTCCCAAAAACCTTGGAAAATGCGAGATAGAACTTAGTAACCCACAACTAAGCTTCAATCTAGACAAAAAAAGATAAACCCGAAGCTTACCTAACCGGAGAAATTTACGAAACTAGCCGGAGCTTCATGGGCTCTCGCGTCCTTGCTGCGATAGAAGATAGAGAGAATGACAAGGTTCTGATGATGATGATGATGACGACTTCCTCGCGCGATGGTGCAAACGGGGTGTGTGTGTGTGGTCACGGCAAGAACGAGAAAGAGATGGGAGGGTTTCGAGAGAGGGAAATGAGAGTGCAGAGAGATAGAGAAGAAAAGAGAGAGGATGAGGGTCACGGGTAGGGGACAAAAAGAGAGAAGAATGAAGATTATTGGGGTGCTGCCACGTGGCAGTTTGGGAGAGATTTGGAATCTAGATCAAGGGCCCAGATTTAGTCAAAATAGATGACTCAAATGAAATTTCATTAAAGATTTAGGGAAAATACGAAATTATAAATATTTTAGGGGGTTGGGGTGTTACAGGGATGGTCCTCGTCTCTGCTTGTGGATGAATGCATCATGCATACTACAACGACGGTGAAGGAAGAATAGAAAGTTTCGAAGAATCTGACTCCAGTACTCTATGAGTCTCTAGCATTAATGAAACTTCATATCATTTGGTTTGCTGCCCCCTAAACGCTGAAAGATAGAATAATGACCTTGTTGTAGTTGAAACACAAATAGTAGAGAGTATTGGAATCTTAATCAAGCGAATTAGAAATGGTGCGTAGAAATGTTGTGCTAAGATAGCACCAAACCTTATGGAACCAACTCTTGATAACCCACAGGAAATATATCAAATGAAATGCAAGAACAAAATATTAAAGACACCAAGATTTTAACGAGGTTCCTCAACAGTTAGTGTAACTGGAGTACGTTCTCGGAGCAGTAGGAGCTCACCCAAGAATTCACTATCAACCAAATGGGAGTTTACAAAGTGTTGGCAATCTCACAACCTAAATAACCCAATACACCCAATAGCTCTCACACACCAAAGAAACAAATAGAGGAAGAAATATAATGAATAATTTCTTCTCTATACATATAGCTCAAAGCTATTACAACAACAACTACTTTGGTGGATGATTACTAACCAAATGAAGCAGCAACTTCTTCTTTCTTTTGGGCTCTCTACAACTCTCCTTGCTCTCGGTAGCTCTAACTTCTCTCATCAGAAAAAATGAGCCCTCTATTCTTCTCCTCCTTTCTTCTACCCGAAAACCAAATAATTATGGCTTTAAAAAAGCCACAAAACAGGCCACAAAACAAGGAAACATAATCATGTTGTCCTTTCCTTTTTTTTTTTTCTTTTGGTTTGTTTATTAGGAAAGGTGATGGCCACTTGGCCACAATTCAACAATCTCCACCTTGGCCAAGTTCCGAAAACGTCATGATAAGCCAACCAACACAATTGACCCAAAAAATCACTCCCAAACACTAGCAAGAGAACAATTCATGCCGAGCCAAATGCTCCAAAAAAAACTCCTACTGCTCAACGCCTTCTTTATATAGGCAAAATGTGAGCCAAGTTCAAGCAATGAACAAACTTGGCTACACCAACAACCTTAGTCAACATATCAGCGGGGTTGTCTTTAGTTGAAATCTTTTGGAGAATGATTTCCCCTTCACCAACAATTTCACGAACAAAGTGATAATGCACATCTATGTGCTTGGTCCTCGCATGATGAACCTGATACTTAGCCAAATAAATGGCACTCTGACTATCACAATGTACCTCCACCTGCTTCTGATCAACCCCCAAATCGTTAATCAGCCAATGTATCCAAATGGCCTCCTTTATAGCTTCAGCAACTGCCATATATTCAGCCTCTGTAGTAGACAAGGCAACAGACAACTGCAAAATGGACCTCCAACAAACTGGTCCTTTAGCCATAGTAAACACATAGCCTGTAGTAGACTTCCTTCCATCCAGATCACCTGCATAATCTGAATCAACATAACCAACTGCAAAATGACCAATACCAGAGTCATCTCTCTCAAAGCATAAACCAATGTCTCGAGTACCATGGAGATACCTCAATATCCATTTAGCTGCTTGCCGATGCTCTTTACCTGGATTATGCATATATCGACTCACCATGCCAACTGCATGAGCAATATCCGGTCTAGAGCATACCATTGCATACATCAAACTACCAACCAAATTTGCATATAGTATATTTTTCATTTGCAGCTTCTCTTTATCAGTTTTAGGACACTGTAAAAAACTCAATTTAAAATGAGGAGCCAAAGGGGTACTAACCGGTTTGGTTGAATCATGAACTCCAAATTTCCGAATCAACTTTTCAAGATATTGTCTTTGATTCAAACTGACCAAACCCTTCTCTCTATCTCTAGTGATCTCCATGCCAAGGATCTTCTTTGCTTCACCAAGATCCTTCATCTCAAACTCATTCTTCATTTGCTTCTTCAATTTTTCAATCTCTTCAACATTCTTTGAGGCAATCAACATATCATCAACATATATCAACAAATAAATGAAAGACCCATCTTGCAACTTCTTGAAGTACACACAATGATCATATTGACTTCTAGAATAATTTTGGCCTCTCATAAATTTATCAAACCTCAAATACCATTGTCTTGGAGATTGCTTCAAGCCATAAAGTGATTTCTTCAATTTGCAAAACAAATTCTCCTTCCCTTTCACTATATACCCATCTGGTTGACACATATAAATCTCTTCATTCAAATCACCATGTAGGAAAGCCGTCTTCACATCGAGTTGCACAAGCTCAAGATCATATTTTGCAACAAGAGCTAACATAATACGAATTGAGGAGTGCTTCACAACCGGAGAAAATATTTCATTGTAGTCAATGCCCTCCTTTTGTGCATACCCTTTAGCAACTAATCTTGCTTTAAATCTCACATTGCTTTTCTCATCAGCATCTTCCTTCTTGGCATACACCCATTTGCAACCGATAGCTTTCTTGCCCTTAGGCAATTTAGCTAACTCCCAAGTCTTGTTCTTCAAGAGAGAATTCATCTCATCACCCATGGCATTGCACCACCTCTCATTTTCTTCACTCTCAATAGCTTCCTCAAAATTGGATGGAATCTCATCAGTGATAATAGGAAGAGCAAAAGAAACATAGTCACTATACCTAGCTGGCTTGGTAATTTATCTATTTCCTCTGTTCTTGGCAATAGACTCTTGAGGTGAAACTTCCTCTACAACTTGAATAGAATCTTCAAGTTCAACTTCTTCAACATCCTCATGGTCTCCAACTTCTTCACTTGTAGTTGCTTCGACATCAACGGAAATAGGATTTGAAGTACCAGAGGAAACTTTATCAAGCTCCACCTGTTGGACATCTTTCACATTCTTCTCAGAGACTTTGTACATACTTTCTTCATCAAATGTCACATCTCTGCTGATTACAAGTTTTTTCATCTCTGGGCACCACAACCTGTAACCTTTGACACCACTACTAAAACCAAGAAAGACAGCCTTTTTGGCTCTAGGATCAAGTTTATTTTCAGTTACATGAAAATAAGCAGGTGAACCAAAAATACGGATATAGTCATAATCAGAAGAAGGTTTTCCAGTCCATACCTCCATTGGTGTCTTACCCTGAACAGCAGCTGAGGGTAACCGGTTGATGATGTGACATGCATAATTAACTGCTTCTGCCCAAAATGACTTGCTTAAACCCGACTGAGACAACATACATCTAACCTTCTCAAGCAAGGTTCGATTCAATCTTTCTGCAACTTCATTTTGTTGTGAAGTTCCCTTGACACTAAAATGTCTTACAATTCCTTCCTCTTTGCAAACTTTAAAGAAAGGGTCGGATGTGTATTCACCACCATTATCCGATCTCAAAATCTTAATCTTTCTCCCAGTCTGGTTCTCAACCATTTTCTTCCAACTCAAGAAAATGCTCAATACCTCACTCTTGTGCTTCATAGTGTAAACCCAAGACCTTCTTGAATAATCATCAACAAAGGTCACGAACTAATGTCTACCACTCAAAGAGGGAGTCTTTGTAGGACCCCAAACATCCGAATGCACATAATCAAGAATGCCCTTCGTCTGATGTACAGCAGTACCAAACTTCACTCTAGTTTGCTTCCCCAAGACACAATGCTCGCAGAAATCAAGTTTACAAGACGTGGTACCTTTTAGAAGACCTTTTTTTCACAAGCCCTTGTAGAGCTTTCTCACCGGCATGGCCTAATCTCATATGCCACAATCTAGTAGTATCTGAATCAGATGTGCCCATATTTTCAGAGACTATAGATGCTTCACCTGTCACAGTGCTTCCCTGCAATAAATACAAATGGCCACATCTAGGAGCTTTCATCACAACAAGTGCACCATAAGTAACTTTCAATGTCTGTCCATCTGAATGAAACCTGAAGCCGTTGGATTCCAAAGTACCCAAAGAAATAAGATTTTTCTGCAAATTCGGTACATACCGAACACCTGTCAACTCTTTAACCATGCCATCATGCAACTTCAAACGAACTGTACCAATCCCTTTTGTTGTGCAAGGATTGTCATCTCCCATGAACACAACGCCACCATCAAACTCTTTCAAGCGTGAAAACCAATCCTTGTGAGGAGTCATATGATGAGTACAACCCGTATCCAACACCCACTTAGTAGCACAATCAAATGATGAGGAAGTGGTTAAAGCAAAATCAGAAAAATCTGTTTCAACCTCAGCAACATTGGCTTCAGAACTTTCTTTTCCTTTGGTCTTCAACTTAGGACAATCTTTCTTCCAATGGCCCTTATTATGACAAAAGGCACATTCATCCTTTTCCAATGTTTTTCTACCTTTAGAGTTTCCTCTAGGTCGAGACTGTGATTTTTTCCTACTAGAAGATGATCTTCTCTCCGATGATCTACCTCTAACAAATAAAGCTTCAGAGGTACTATCATGATTTTTATCTCTATGCCTCATTTCATAATTCATCAAGGCATTTAACACATCTTCAAATTTCACAGTTTCTTTACCATGCATAATAGTGGTAACAAAATGCTCATAAGAGTCTGGCAATGAATTCAACAATATTAATGCCTTATCTTCATCCTTAATATCCTTATCTAAATTTAACAAGTCGGCAATCAACTTATTAAAAGCATCAAGGTGTCTAATCATTTTTGTACCTTCTTTGTATTGGAAGCGGTATAGCTTTTTCTTCAAGTGTAGCCGGTTCTCTGCACTCTTTGTCATATACTTGTCTTCCAATTTTTGCCACAACACACTTGCTAATGTCTCCCGCATCACAAAATACTTCTGAGTTTTTGCAAGGCACAACCGAATTGAAGAGCAAGCCCACAAATTTAATTTCTCCCATTCCGACTTCGACATAGCTTCCGGCTTTTCTCCCAAAGCGGCAAGTAGATCTTGTTGAGCCAACACATCTTTGACCTCACATTGCCACATCCCGAAGTTGTTTGTGCCATCAAACTTTTCCACTTCGAACTTTGCATTTTGCACCGTAGTTCTTGCAAACCCGGAGCTGCTTCCAAAAGAATTCTCATCTTGCCCGTCTGACATCTTTGGCAACTAGACAGTACCCAAAAGCAACCAGTGCTCTGATACCAATTGTTGTGCTAAGATAGCACCAAACCTTATGGAACCAACTCTTGATAACCCACAGGAAATATATCAAATGAAATGCAAGAACAAAATATTAAAGACACCAAGATTTTAACGAGGTTCCTCAACAGTCAGTGTAACTGGAGTACGTCCTCGGAGCAGTAGGAGCTCAACCAAGAATTCACTATCAACCAAATGGGAGTTTACAAAGTGTTGGCAATCTCACAACCTAAATAACCCAATACACCCAATAGCTCTCACACACCAAAGAAACAAATAGAGGAAGAAATATAATGAATAATTTATTCTCTATACATATAGCTCAAAGCTATTACGACAACAACTACTTTGGTGGATGATTACTAACCAAATGAAGCAGCAACTTCTTCTTTCTTTTGGGCTCTCTACAACTCTCCTTGCTCTCGGTAGCTCTAACTTCTCTCATCAGAAAAAATGAGCCCTCTATTCTTCTCCTCCTTTCTTCTACCCGAAAACCAAATAATTATGGCTTTAAAAAAGCCACACAACAGGCCACAAAACAAGGAAACATAATCATGTTGTCCTTTCCTCTTTTTTTTTTCTTTTGGTTTGTTTATTAGGAAAGGTGATGGCCACTTGGCCACAATTCAACAAGAAATTTTGTATGCATGTGTAGAAACAATTTGCAAGAAAATAAATAAATCATAGAAAACTATACTGTGAGTACTCATCACGTGGAAAGAAAACCTTTAGTTGCAGGTCCTGCAGCTGCATCACGGTTCTCTTGTGACTTATGTGAACTCTGCCCGTCAAATCTGCTAATATTTGATTGAGCTGCATGCACAAATCCAAAATGATTATTAGCATGAGGAAAAAATGAACATCCAACCATTTAACTTTTCTCTGCTACAATATGAAATACAATATGCTTTTGTCAACTATCTGCTTTCACAACAAACCGACGGACTAGACCAACCAGTCGAATTGGCATCTCCCTTGCTCTTCCGAGCAAATTTTAAGAGCCTCTTCAGTCCTTTTGGTGCATCCTTTTGGAACACAATAGCAGAAGGATTTTCGGCATTTCCCCACTCAATATTATCTGGTTCGTTACTGTCTTCTTGCAACATCTGGGACAAAGAATGGCAGACACGAGGACTTGACAGTCCAGCTGATGCAACATTGGCTGAAGTGGTTACTTGAGATGAGTCGTTACATGGGGACATGGCCTGATGCTCCTCTATTTCCACCCAAGCACTTGGGGAGATGGTTGATTCTTCTTCAGCTTGAACTTGCAATGATGATTCTGCAAGATTTTTTAAGTCATCATTACGATCAGGAGAAACTGGGTCAACATGTTGTGTCTCACTACACATCAGGCTATCATTTACCAAAGCTTCTCGTTCCACAACATCATTTGAAAGGTCGACTGACACAATATCTGGCTCTTGATGGTGACTCACAGGATCAGAAGCGCTACCAATCAACTCATCCTCTTGAGTTTCAATAATATTTGTGTTGTTTCTCAAAGATTCCTCCGATTGAGGAGAAGTTCTTATCTTGTTAACGACATGACCAACATCAGGGCTCGTTCCAGTACCCTTCCGAAGAAATGGTTTTGATTCCACTAGCACTACACTGCTTTTCTTGGTCACCTTGTTGTGCTTTGCTGGAATTATATCAGAATAATCACACTTTAGGTTTTGTTGTTTTACCACTCTTTTTCACTGCTTGCTACTGCTTCTCATTTACTCCCTTCGAGCTCCTGTCATTAGTAATCAAGGATTCCTTCACATTCCTCTGTCACTGTGGGGGTATTTCCACTTTAGCGCTGGGTGGTGTTGGCTTGGGTTTTTGACGGGTCGGCGTAGTGCTGGTAACCTCAATAGGAGTTCTAGCTGGCAATGCCCCTGTGGCTTTCGATGTTGGTGTTGATGGCCACGACTTGCGTGTAGCAGGCATGGGTGATGGTCTAGGTGAACCCTTCTTTGTAACAGAAGGCTTTGCATTTTCCTTTCTCGGTGTTGGTGTTGAGATACTTTTCCAATTGATTTATGGGGCTTCTGCGTAGCACGTTTTTTTTATCAATATCATTCACCTTTGTAGAGGACATTTCGGCTTTCCTTTCATCAAGAATTCGCTGCAAGGCTTTCAATTATCTTCTTTCTCTGCTCGCTTTCTAGAATTCTCACGTCGTACTTTTTCATCTCTCTTCTCCTTGTAGTGGTCATAAAAGCCATAAAGCCACTTCTCTGTTAAAAAGGAAGACTGTGATTTCTGGTAGCTTGAGGCTTTGTAGATTTAACAGGCTTCACAGGCTTAACAGGTTTAGTTTCCATCATTTTCATCAGCATTTGGTTCAATTTTGCTTCCATTTCTTGACTCCATTCCATTAAAGCTATTGATTTTTTATTACTTTTCTCTCCCAGAGTTATAGTAGAGTCTGCTTCAGTAGCAATTGGACTAGATAAATTGTTCTCAAATATTCCTTCGTTAACTGCCGGTTTAGGAGCTTTAATAGTACTTTGATCTGTGCGTAAAAGATCAGACTCTGGTTTCATTTCTTCTTAAGATGTTGGCGCCTCACCATTCTTTATATCATTGGAAGTCACTGGACCATTGTCTCCATATGCAATTTCAGATTGACTATGGGTGGAAGTTTCCCCCAAACCTGAGCTCCATCTTAATACAGCTTTATTTGTTAATGAGCTCATTTTTTGAGCATCAGCAGTAACTTGATCTCTTTGTTTGCTTTCGAAAAAACTAATTGCATCTTGAACACTCATCCTTCGTGCATGGCTTTCAGATTTCTTGTTTGAGTGTTCAGGTTCACCCTCTTCTGAAAAAGGCTTTTCCTGAGAAGAAAAGGAATTGAGGCTCTTAATGGTTAATTGAAAGTCCTAGGATGGGTACTAATTTAATCTAGACTATAAATAAATTTCAACTTATTACTAATTTAAATTATGACTTAAAATAATCAGTTATGCAAATTTAATCCCACACAAATATTCAGCACGAATATAATGAGCACACACAAGATGTAGGATTTTACGAGGCAAAACCCACCACTGGGAAAATCCTCGGGCTACCAAGCCAGGAAGCACTAAGAAAGAAAGAATACATAAAGACTTACAAAACTCATCAACTAGACACTCATACCAGTTGGCAGCTTTGTCTCCGCGCTTTGCTACTCGATCTTTCTTCAGTCTTCGAGTTAAAGTGGCACGATACTAACGCAGCCGTCAATCACCTTTCCCTCGAACTTTGCAGGATGCTAACTCGATCATGCAGAATGTTTATATGATGAAGTGTTTGTTTGAAAAACAATCAATTACGAAAATCACAAAGCACATTTCCATAATTGATATTCAACTTAAAATCCAAATGAAATCAGCATGAAAACAATATTTTCTCTTTCAAAAACCCATGCTGTTGGAACCACAAGCTAACAGTAGTAATCAAATTGTTTTTCCATGCACACAAAAACCCAAGCTAGTGCTTCTGAAAATGCTTTTGAATAAAATAAGTTTTTAATGCATGTATAGCTCTCTTTTTCACGTCCCTGACTTCCCATATATATGCAAAAGCATTGGTCCCTTTTTTTCTTGATAAGTACTACAATGCAATCCATGTAGTTTAATAATTCTACCAACATGCAATCAGATAACTCCTCATGCAAACAGATAAGTCCTACCAACATGCAAACAGATAAGTTTTGAAAACATGTTTTGAAAAACCAGTTTTATCACACGGTTTGAAAGACAGGATAATTTGATTCTAGAAAATTAAAACACACAAGAATAAAAGTCATAACCCAAATACAATAATATATGGATATAGATGAATGTAGTTGGATGCATGTATGCAAACGTACATAAATGAGTATCGCGTTTTGGTAATATCTTCGCATTGAAAGTGTGAGAAACCTCCCTAGACTAAAACTATTACAATTGTAAATATGTAACTGTTGAATTATGGCCAAACAAACAACTTTCTGCTATTAAAAAAAGGAAAAGAAAAGCACACTTTGTCTAAAGGTTTTCTTGGTCCATGTGGGAAGTCACGGGTGACTTGAATGAATGACTATGTTATGATGAGGGAGCTGCTGCCCTTTTGTTTTTAAGAGAGAAGAAAATTGGTGAGCCGAAGAGAAGAGATTAGAGAGAAAAGGAAAAAAAGGTTGTTGTTCCTTTCATTGGATAGTTCTCACTCCATCAAAGTGTTATTGTTGTAATAGTTTTGAGCTTTGTATAGAGAAGAAATTAATCACTATATTTCCTTCTCTATTTGTTTCTTTAGAGTGTGAGAGCTATTGGGTGTATGTGGGATTTGGGTTTGAGAGTTAAAACTCTATTTGTAATCTCCCTTTGATATTAGTGAAATTTCCTCGCCGTCTCGGAACTGGACGTAGGCTTACGCCGAACCAGTATAAATCCTTGTGTTCTTTGGATTATTTGTCTTGTCATATTTTGCCGTTGTAGTTTATTGGTTTCATATTTAACGCTTCCGCACAACAGTAACAAGTCTAAGCTATTACAGACTCAGACATTTTGTCAGGGATTGCCAATTTTACCCTAACATTAATGCAGTGGCTCTGCGTGACCCAGTTCTTCCTATTTGAATCCTCCGCATTGGAGAAGTTGACATTCTAGGTGCGGCACTTCTCATAAGACTCTGACTTCTTTCTGCAGATGTTTGCTCCTCGTCACTTGACTCAGAAGACTCCCCGCGTTTGGTTGAACTCTGTCGCTCAACTTGGGCAGCTTTTGCAGGCGAAACACTATATTTTACTGGCGTAGCGAAATTCATCGGCTTAGGTATCTGAGCACTCCCATCTGTCTCAACATTGTCATCTCCAAAATTACCTGACTTGTCATCATTTTGAGGATCACCACTCTTGCCTTGTTGATACTGTTCTAATATCTTGAACAGAGTATTCCTGCGTTTTCACCACGATACCGACTTTGTAAGAACATTTAGCAGATAAATCTTCAAACAACGGATTCTTTCAGAGCAACTAAGAAGCTAAAATACCAGTGCCCTTTCTATCAATCTAAGTGACTACCTTACCTGAAATCTGTTGTTCCAAAATGTTGAGAAAAGTTTGCAAAATTTGAAATCTCTTTAGAGTTGAACAGGGAATGACAAGCCTTTTCAATAGCGGTCGTTAATTCCCTTCTTAATGCAGTGAGCCTCAAGTCCAGAGCCCACAAAAGTTCGTTCCTGACAGCACAAATTCCTATAGTGTCATGCTGATGCAATTCAAATGAAATCTTAAATTGAAGAATTAAAAGGACATACTTTGAAGCATCTGATGATGCAATCTCAGCTTGAGGCTGTTGATAAAAAACACACACATTAGTTGCCGAATACCGGAATATTTATTAAACCATACGCATTCAAACATCAATCTTGAAAGATGGGAGAAGGAACCTGGCCATATAAAGAAACATAAAACTTTTTGGCTTCTTCCAACTGGGATATTTCTTCTTCAGTAGCAGTAATGGTATGCATTACGTCTAGTGAACCAGTAATTTGCAGGAATCTGTGATGAAGCTAAACAATTTGTGTATCAGGAGATAAAAAGGATAATTAAACTGAAGATAAAGAGACAAGAAAAACGAAACATTAGAGTGTTTAAAACCTGGTTAAAGTTGACTTCGTGAACCAGGCAGCACCATGCAGGCTTTTGGGAAGTCGGAGTGTGAGGCTAGCATTTGATCCCTTGCAATGCAATTCATTTACTTCCGGAAAATGTGGCAACAACGGTTCAAGTGCCCCGCCTGCTAACTTTTCTACTTCTCCATCACTGGAAACAAGCGCCTCAAACCTAGACCATCCTCAAACACATTAGTGAAGCAAACCACAAATAAAATGAATCACTTTCATGGACATTTTGAATTTTTCATCGAATCATATCTCCACAAACCCATTCTAGTTAAAGTGAAGATCAAAGGTTTTGTAGAGTTCGTTGTAATTTTGATAACGCACAAGTATAGTCTACATAGAAAGAATAAATTTTTATGATCCAATACAACTGAAGAGCAAAAATATACCCTTAAAAGAATTAAATTTACCGAAAGGCGAGAACCTAACCTGTTCTGGGACGGAAAAAAATTGGAAATTCAGCGTAGTCCAAGGGTGTACCGGCATCAAGTTCCGCCTTCATTTTCAACTGAGTAGAGACAGAGTGTGTGTCGAGGCTGTTAAAAAGTAGTAATTTTTATGCTGCAATGCAGTGCAGATTCTGGTAACGAATTTTAACGATTCTGGTAACGAATTGAATTTTAACAATTATGCTAATAAGTAGTAATTTTTATGAGACACATCACACATCAAATTTTAACGATTCGAACTATCAACTTTATAAGTTTCGATTCATAAATCATCATTGTGTGCAAGCAATAGACAAGCTCTCTGCTTTGAAAGAGTTATATGTGGTCATTTGTGGACTCAATCACATTCCCCCTCGACCTGTCATAGATTTTACTTCACTTTCCGTCCTTAGATCTTTCCGAAAACAAATTTAACTCTTTGATGCCTAGGTGGATTTTAACAAGGGAACGTAGGAAATTTTAGAAAACTAATAAACTAGAGAAAACTTAAAATGAATAAATTACAGAAAACTTGAAATAAGTTCAATTTTATGACCCAACAATAGAATTATAATTCAATTATGATTTTAAGTGATTTTAAATGAATAAAATCATGATTGAATACACCTGGATTAATAAACCATTTTAAAATTCTAATTGAATACACCTAGAATTTCAGCAATAGTCACGCATTGTCTTCCTTTTTTTTCTTTTTTTTTCTTTTTCTTTTTTTTATTTTCATTTCATATTTATGGCCCAATAATCCTCTAGTTTCAAAAAAAGAAGAAAAAAAAGAAGATAATTTCTCCTCATCCATACGCAAGTTTATCTCAAGAAACCATGTGCACTGACTTGTTCCTCTTCATCAGTTGTCTTCTTTCTTTTACTTACCCACAAATTCATTATTAGACTTCCTGAATAATAGATACCAACAATATAATACCTCTTCAACATCAAAAAGAAAAAAAATTCAATACCTCAATAAAATATTATCTATTCTAAAGTTGAGCTACAACCAAATCTTTGCCACTCAATTTCACGTTATTTACAACAAACCCATCAGATTTGGGCTGATATTGGGGCTGGGTTGGAAGGGCAATTTTGTCCTGTGCATTTGAGACGGATTGGGGTGGGTTTAGAAATTTGTTGTCATTCAATGAGAGCAACTCCACCCTTGGAGCCTTCCCCCCAGGCAATCCACTATTCAATCCACCATGTGAACAGTAACTGCCATAATGAACAGTAACTACATTTTGCATCTCCACCTTTGCACTTGAATAGCCCTGGCAATAGGCAATAAAATATTTATTAATTATTTTTTTTACAAAATAATACTAAATAAATTTATTTGTAATTTCGGATAAGATATTTTAAATCGTTCTCGTTGCACCACGTGTTATTTACCCAAAACGACTATTATTGGTCATAGATTTCGATAAGATTTTTATCGAATGTCATCGTGCCACGTGTCGTTATCTTTTCAGAATCTTTGAGGATAGATTTCGATCAGATTTTAAATCGTTCTCGTTGCGCCACGTGTCATTATCCGAAAAGATAATTATTGGTGATGGATTTCGATAAGATTTTTATCCAATGCCGTCATGCCACATGTCGTTATCTTTTCAGAATTTTTTAGGATAGATTTCGATCAGATTTTTAACGAATGACGACATGCCACGTGGCACTATCTACAACCTAATCATTTCAGAATCCTCCATATAATCCATCATCCATTCTTTGAAATCTCACACCAATTTTCTCAATATCTCTATCATTATTCATAGTTTCTGCTTCCTTCTTCACCAAATCAAAATCTGTATCATTATTCATAGTTTCTACTTACAATGTCTTCTTCTTCAAGCATGATGTGGGAAATCGATCAAGAAGAGGAATAATTGTTTAACCAATCTGAAAGAATGTTCAATCTCCATATAGCCCAAAATGAGAAGGATGAGGATGAAGAGCGGAGAAGGAGAGATGACGAATCAAGAATGGCCAGAGACTCACATTCCCATCAAATCGTCCAAGCTGTGGCTCAGATATGCAAGCCCACCCGTTCCGGAAACCTTGATAGAAAGAGGCAACAACGAGGTGTGGAGCTGTTGGACGATTATTTTGTCCATAATAGTGCATTTCCTGATACGTACTTCAGACGTCGTTTTAGAATGGAACGACATTTGTTCAACAAAATCATGATTGCTGTTTGCAACCATGATTCTTACTTTCAGCAAAAGAAAGATGCTTGTGGTGTTATGGGTCTCATTCCCGAGCAAAAAATTACTGTTGCGCTGCGGATGCTTGCGTACGGAGCATCTGCAGACCAAGTGGATGAGATAGCGAGGATGGGGAAATCAACCATTCTTAAGTCCCTGATGAGGTTTTGCGGAGCAATTGAATCTATCTACACCGCAGAGTACCTCCGGAAACCTACTCACATGGACTTGGAAAGGCTTCTGAAGAAGGCCGAGATGCGAGATTTTCCTGGGATGATTGGGAGCATTGATTGTATGCATTGGACGTGGAAAAACTGTCCAAGTGCATGGCAAGGCGCTTATGGAGACAGAAAATGAGCAAAAAGTATCATTTTGGAGGCGGTGACATCCTTTGATACATGGATTTGGCACGCATTTTTCGGGGTTCCGGGAGCTCAAAATGACCTGAACGTCCTTGCCCAATCCCCAGTGTTCAACGATGTCCTACAAGGAAAGGCACCAAAAGTCACGTATGAGGTCAACGAACGTATGTACGACGGGCCATACTACCTAGCTGACGACATTTACCCAAAATGGTCAACATTTGTCAAAACAGTGCCACGTCCGCGAAGTGCAAAGGAAAAACACTTTGCAAGGTGTCAAGAAGGGTGCAGGAAGGATGTGGAGCGTTGTTTCGGTATCTTTCAAGCTCGCTGGACGATCGTCAGGGGTGCTGCCAGATTGTTTGATGTAGAGTCGCTTCGATCCATCATGATGACGTGCATCATTCTTCACAACATGATTGTGGAAGATGAGTACGATTATGAAGCTGTTGATGAATATGGGCCAGATACGATGAACAATTCAAGAACACGTATATATTGTGCTCATGATGCCACCGATGAGTCCGTGCAACATGAGCCATTAGAAAGGGATAGACGTTACAATGAAAGGGTCATTCAATGATATACTGCATTTCAAAGGCCAGACATGCACAATGCCAGGCAAAATGACTTGATAGAGCACCAGTGGGCATTGAAACAAGCTGAAGATAATTAAGTTCATTTAGTGTGTTTTTTATTATTTGGTATGTTTATGTAATTTTATTTGGTGTGTTTTATTTTAGTTCATTTAGTGAGGTTTTTATTATTTGGTATGTTTATGTAATTTTTATTATTTGGTATGTTTATGTAATTTTTATTATTTGGTATGTTTATGTAATTTTATTTGATGTGTTTTATTTTAGTTCATTTAGTGAGGTTTTTATTATTTGGTATGTTTATGTAATTTTATTTGGTGTGTTTTATTTTAGTTCATTACTCTCACTTTAAATAAAGTACTAAATTCAATAAATTGGAAACAACATAAAATACTCAATTAAATAAAGAATAAATTACAACCCAAGGTGATTGGAAAACTATGGGCTCCGATTACAAAAAGTACTCTATTCATCATCACTTAACCAATTTTTGCTGCTAGGACCATCTCCTCTTGCTCTCGCTTCTCTTGCACGCCTCCTACGCACCACATCCTCTTTCTCCGACTTCCAAAAATATTTAGAATTTGGAGACTTCCCTTCTAAATGCGTGTTCATAATCTCATGATCTCGTTGAGCCATTCTTTCTTCTCTAACCAGTTCCCTTTCTTGCCTAAGGAGCTCTCTTTCTCTCTGATTAGCTTGAAATTCTCTCTCAACAACTGCAGCTTTTGCCTCATCTCTAGCCTTATCAGCCTCAAATTTCGCCATTTCCCGCGCCAAAGTCAATTCATTATGGCGAGTAAGTTCTTCCATGTACTTTGCATAATCATGCTTGGAAGCACTTCCTTTTCTCTTTGAAGCCTTCTTACCTTGAGGCCTAATTGGATAACGAGTCGAACCCGACGCTTGTTCAGGGATGGGCGTTTCGGGCACTTCTTCTGCATCATCTTCATGCGAGCCATTATCAGGTGTAGAGTATATCGGGGTGTTGTTCATGACAACTTTTGGACCAACAGGCACAACTCTGAATTTAGAACAATCTTTGACAATATTCCAACATTCCCACCGGTTGAATGATTTATTTTTTGTTTTGGTTTTGGCACCATACCAAGCTTGTGCTTGAATTAGCTACACAATGGGGGAGAAGAAATAATTATAATCAAAATAGGTAACAAATAAATAATACAAACAAAAAATTATAATCAAAGTATGTAACAAATAAATAATACAAACAAATAATTATAATTAAAGTAGGTAACATAATACAAACAAATAATTATAATTAAAGTATGTAACAAATAAATAATACAAACAAAAAATTATAATCAAAGTATGTAACAAATAAATAATACAAACAAATAATTATAATTAAAGTAGGTAACATAATACAAACAAATAATTATAATTAAAGCATGTAACAAATAAATAATACAAACAAAAAATTATAATCAAAGTATGTAACAAATAAATAATACAAACAAAAAATTATAATCAAAGTATGTAACAAATAAATAATACAAACAAATAATTATAATTAAAGTAGGTAACATAATACAAACAAATAATTATAATTAAAGCATGTAACAAATAAATAATACAAACAAAAAATTATAATCAAAGTATGTAACAAATAAATAATACAAACAAAAAATTATAATTAAAGTAGGTAACATAATACAAACAAATAATTATAATTAAAGTATGTAACAAATAAATAATACAAATAAATAATTATAATTAAAGTATGTAACAAATAAATAATACAAATAAAAAATTATAATCAAAGTATGTAACAAATAAATAATACAAACAAAAAATTATAATCAAAGTATGTAACAAATAAATAATACAAACAAATAATTATAATTAAAGTATGTAACAAATAAATAATACAAACAAATAATTACAATGTAAATTTGGGTATAGTACAAACAAATAAATAATATATTGTTACATGATCCGTGTAATTTTCCCAACTTCGAAGATTACTACTAGCTTGTGCCAAGGCGTCTCTCCAAATACTAAACGATTGGCTAAGTAATTTCCAACGACTAGACATCGATTCTTTGGTTCTACTCCCACCCATTTTTTCAAGATAATTGGTATGAATAAGACTCCACATTTCTCCCAACTGCATCTCATTACCCGTACGCGAACTATGAGTAACTTCAACCCAGCTAGTACACAATGCAGCATCTTCAACAAGCGTCCAATTCGTACCTGTATCAGTAGTCATTTTGTTGAAAAAAATTGGATTGAAACTTTGAGAGAAAGATAGGAATGTGATTGAAAATAGTTGAGAAAATATGAAATTGTGGTGTAAAGTAGATGATAATGAGAAGGTATTTATAGAAAAGTAGAAACATTTTTTTTTTAAATTTCCGATATTTTTTTGGATTTTTTTACAATTAAAATTTTTTTTTATTCAAATAATTAATCTCTGCCGTTGGATTTAAAAAAAATTGAATTCCAACACTCCAGATTGTACCACGTGTCACAACGGTAACTTTTCTTAATTTTAAAACTATTTTTTATTTATTTAGAAAGCATATTAATATCGACTGTTGATCTCAGATCGAACGGTTGATATTAAATAAGATTTTTTTTACCCTTGAGATCCAACGGTCCAAATTAAAGAGCCGTTGAGATCGAACGGACCGTGGGAAGCCACGTGGCTCCCAACGGTAACTGAGACCGACTGAAAAGTTCCCTGATTTTTCTGAAAAGTTGTCGGGCGACGCGCCCCCACGGGCAAGTGGGGTGCACACGCCTGACAGAAAAAAATAAAAAAAAGGTCGGACGCTAGCGCTAGCGTCACACCCACTCGGGCTCTTGGGCTGTGAAGAGTTGACAGGCCCGGAGCTCGGGCTCCACCTCTGCTCGGGCTCCTTCAATGCTGGAGCAAATTCACAGGGCCCTCGGGCCCTTTCCTCTCTCCCGTTTTCCATGGCTGGACTTGCTCCGAGTGAGAAAGGGGGGACAGTCAGAGAAAAGTATGGAGGGCCGTCGGGATTTGTGGGAGAGGGTTAGGGATCGTGGCCGGGGTCTGTGTGAGATTTGGTGATTGGATGGGTTACACGTCCATCATCGCCGAAAGGTCTGCTTCGACTACAAGCTCTCCACTTGTCTTTCCATTTCGACTTCTCTGTCACAAACCTCTGTTTCTGTCGCTCTCGATCTTCGGCTTCTGTCGCTCTCCAACCTTGCCTTCTCTCGCTCTTAAATCGGTCGTTATTTCACCGCCTTCCGTTGGCGTCCACAGCGAAATCAACGCACAACCCCAATCTCCACCACCACAAAACATCAAAATCTCCTCCTTCAATTTCGGAGTTGCAGGCAATTTAGGGTTAGGGTTTTTGAAAGGGGTTTTCTGCTTCAACATTTTCTGCTGTTTCCGAGGTCCAAAGGATGAGGCTTTATCGGGTAAGGAGATACAACAACAACAACAACAACAACAAAGCCTTTTCCCACTAAGTGGGGTCGGCTATATGAATCCTAGAACGCCATTGCGCTCGGTTTTGTGTCATGTCCTCCGTTAGATCCAAGTACTCTAAGCCTTTTCTTAAAGTTTCTTCCAAAGTTTTCCTAGGTCTTCCTCTACCCCTTCGGCCCTGAACCTCTGTCCCGTAGTCACATCTTCGAACCGGAGCGTCAGTCGGCCTTCTTTGCACATGTCCAAATCACCGGAACCGATTTTCTCTCATCTTTCCTTCAATTTCGGCTACTCCTACTTTACCTCGGATATCCTCATTCTCAATCTTATCCTTTCTCGTGTGCCCACACATCCCACGAAGCATCCTCATCTCCGCTACACCCATTTTGTGTACGTGTTGATGTTTCACCGCCCAACATTCTGTGCCATACAACATCGCTGGCCTTATTGCCGTCCTATAAAATTTTCCCTTGAGCTTCAGTGGCCTACGACGGTCACACAACACGCCATATGCACTCTTACACTTCATCCATCCAGCTCGTATTCTATGGTTGAGATCTCCATCTAATTCTCCGTTCTCTTGCAAGATAGATCCTAGGTAGCGAAAACGGTCGCTTTTTGTGATCTTCGCTAGATTGCTCCGATCATTAGTGTGGATAAGTATATAAATGGATAGAGATAGGAAAGCAAACACAAGATGTACGTGGTTCACCCAGATTGGCTACGTCCACGGAATAGAAGAGTTCTCATTAATTGTGAAGGGTTTACACAAGTACATAGGTTCAAGCTCTCCTTTAGTGAGTACAAGTGAATGATTTAGTACAAATGACATTAGAGTACAAATGACATTAGGAAATATTGTGGGAGAATGATCTCGTAATCACGAAACTTCTAAGTATCGGAGTGTGGTATCATCTTGACTTGCCTTATCTGTCGCATAGGTAGATGTGGCAGCTTCTCTGGAAGTACTCTTCCTCCATCCAGGGGTGGTATCTTTAACTGGTGGAGATGCACAAGGTAATGTATCAATTTCACTTGAAGCTTACTTGTAGTTTCAGGCTTGGTCAAGCGCGATACAAACCATGTAGTAGGAGTCCCCCAAGTCGCCGAGCTAGGGGATCTGCTGAAAGAGGTGACAGACAAGGTAAGCAATCAGAGCTCCGGCTGATTGTTCACCTTCTCCCCATCTTGCAGCAGCATGAAGGATAAAGAGAAGAAAAATGAGAAGAGATGATATGGGATACTTTTGCTTTTGAAGAAGTAACTTTCCACAGGCTAATTCTTGAACTGAGCTGGAGGGTTTTCTGGTTTCCTCCAGAGTATAAGGCCGACTGAAGAATTTGAGGGTCAAAACAAGTCCATCAAATCTAGAGTACGTTCGACCCTGCTGATATGGGATACTTTTGCTTTTGACAGAGTAATGGATGTATCGGCATGTGTGCTGTTACGCTTGTCTCCACATGCTTCCTTGTATCCTTCGCACTTGCCCTATCTGTCCCTCAAGCAGATGCGGTATCTTCCCTGGACACATAAGATGTTGAAGATGAGTACTCGAGAGCAATGCCAGGTAAGTAATCAGGTAAGGGGTTCCAGGCAGTCAGTTCCTGGCTGGTAACTTGATTTCAAGTGCTGACTGATTGCTCTCTTTCTCCTTGTCTTGCAGGTAAAAACAAGGCCAAAGGAAAAGACAGGGAAAAAGCATGATATGGGATACTCTTGCTTTTAACCCTGATGATATGAGATATTCTTGCTCTAGTATAGCTTGTTTGCAGAGGTATTATCGGGGGGAAAGAAAGCTGAATATTTCGAAAGGCTTCGTTGGGAGTGCCCTCTCAGATATGAGGAAGGGTTGAGCATTTTTGCAGGTCTGCCTGTCCGTTGGGGATGGAGGTCGACATATATAGGAGTCTCCCTAACAACAAGTAGTAATGCTATTCCTTTACCCTGCTTGGTCATAGCACGGTAGTGGGAGCTGCCAGCTTCACATGTTTTAACTCTGTCAGAGCACTTTGAAAAAGTGGTATGTGGTATCTGGCTCTCGAGATAGCTTCCCCATCCTCATTTCTCTCCCCAAAACCATGGCCACCATGAAAACCTCCATAGTTGCCTGTCTCCTTGCCCACGTGTCCATTTAAATCTCCTCCTATAAATAACTTCTCCGTCTGGGCAATTCCTTGCACCAAGTCTCCAAGGTCTTCCCAAAATTTCTCCTTCGAACTCGTATCCAACCCTACTTGAGGTGCGTACGCACTAATCACATTGATAAGTTCTTGTCCTATTACAATCTTGATTGTCATGATTCTATCTCCTACCCTCTTGACATCTACAACATCTTGTGTCAAGGT
This sequence comes from Malus baccata, assembly GCA_006547085.1. Classification (NCBI taxonomy): domain Eukaryota; kingdom Viridiplantae; phylum Streptophyta; class Magnoliopsida; order Rosales; family Rosaceae; genus Malus; species Malus baccata. The sequence goes on along the minus strand of VIEB01000295.1, from coordinate 93,302 downwards.
CTTGTCCACGATGATGCCAACACCGTTTCTCGTTCTATTTGTGCCCGAATACCAAAGTTTAAACCCTGAGTTTTCTAGATCCTTTGCCTTACTACCAACCCACTTAGTTTCTTGTAGGCACATAATATTTATCCTTCTCCTCACCATAACTTCCACTACTTCCATAGATTTTCCCGTTAAGGTTCCTATATTCCACGTTCCTAAACGCATTTTGCTCTCTTGAACTCTACCCTTCTGTCCTAGCTTCTTCACCCTCCCCGTCTAATAGGATCAAAGTACTTCTTTTGTGTGTCCCGTGTAAAGTTGATAGGAGCATTTGCTCCCAAACAACTTTGAGTGGAGTCGTTCGAAAAGAAGTTTCTACGGCCCCCTTGCTCATTTAACACTGCATCCGGGTGCCGATGGAGATACAGCGACCCTTGCTCACTTATCACTGTGCTCGGGCCACACAGCGCGCCACTTACGGGTGACGCCCTAGCTTTAGGGCGATTTTGTTCTGGATTCATTTTCATAAGGATTCGACGTGATCATGGAGTGCCGGCTGTCGACTACCTAACGCCCTCCCCCTCATCCTTTATCCGGGCTTGGGACCGGCAATGTAAAATTACATAGGCTGAGTTTTTATCGGGTAAGGAGATAAAGCAATTAAATTTCAAAAATTTGGATTTACAGTTCGTATTTTGAGCCTGAATTCATGAAAACAAACATAACCCATTATTTATCAGCGATTAATGATCTGATTAATTTAGTTTTTAATCATAATCAATGGCATGTAGCTTTAGCAGAAGTGGGGTTTGGGAAATTAGCCAGTACCCATGTTTTTTGTTTGTCTGCTTTCCATTTTTCTCCTCTCTTGCCATCTTCTCTGTATTTTGGCTGCTTCTCTCTCCCGCAATCCCTTTTTTACTCTTGGTTCTGTGGTTCTCCGGCCGCCGTTAAGGTTTGTGTGGTCGGACGACGATGGACTCCGTGGACAATGACTACTACAATTTTTTATTTTGAATTCGGAATTTCTTTGATTGAATCCCCCTAATTGATTATAATTTCAATTTATGTTTGATTTTTATGCATCAGGAGTTTCAATTGAAGCCTCCTAATTGGATAATGCTTTTCCCATGTTAGGCTTCTTTGACTGAGTTGATGCAGAGACCAAATTGGAGCGGTGCTGTTAGTGGAGGAATCTGGTATAAACGATGAGTTTGTTGATTGAATTTGTATATGATTGTTAATGAAACACAATATATTGTTTTCGTAATTCTTTTTGCTTTCTAAGTTTATTCCTTGGTTGTGTTCGTAACCTCTGGGATCTATCGGTTCTTTGTCTCTCTTACTTCAGATTCTTTGCATTTTTATCGTTCATTTGTGAAGAAATGGGTCGTACGAAGTGGTTGAGGCTCCGAGGAAGGCAATTGCCATCAAGGTGCGTTTCGTTTGGGTTTCTAATGTCTAGAAAATTAGAATTGATAATTGCAAGCGATTTTTTCCGAGAAACAATCAGATTATTGGATCGAAGTTGCTAATTGTTTTACTTTTGTATATGCTGCAATAAAATCAGCACCCGCAACTGGAGGAGTCATGAACCTGACCGCTACTGCCCTGGAATCGTCGTTTTTCTGTAAGTTTTCAACACAATATAGTTCAAATCCTCTTAATCATGTTCTTGAATTTTACTATATGTATTGTGTTCTTTGCATTTCGTTATCTGAACACTGTTATTTGAATTTGGTTACATGAATCGTGCCTAATATTTGATGTGGCCAGTGGCTTTGTATGGCTGGCTGGTGTGATTTTGGAGTGTTTTTAGTTAATAGGAGACAGGAGACAAAGGTGTTGGGGCAGCGAAGCCAAGTAGGATTAGAAATTTAGGATAGTAGAGTTTTTGCTAATTTATGGGGTTAGAAGTCTTTTTTTTTTTTTTTTTTTTTTTTTTGTCTTGGTGCGATGAAAAAAATAATGGGTGAGTTTAAGGCGATACAACAACAACAACAACAACAAAGCCTTTTCCCACTAAGTGGGGTCGGCTATATGAATCCTAGAACGCCATTGCGCTCGGTTTTGTGTCATATCCTCCGTTAGATCCAAGTACTCTAAGCCTTTTCTTAGAGTCTCTTCCAAAGTTTTCCTAGGTCTTCCTCTACCCCTTCGGCCCTGAACCTCTGTCCCGTAGTCACCTCTTCGAACCGGAGCGTCAGTCGGCCTTCTTTGCACATGTCCAAATCACCAGAACAGATTTTTTCTCATCTTTCCTTCAATTTCGGCTACTCCTACTTTACCTCGGATATCCTCATTCTCAATCTTATCCTTTCTCGTGTGCCCACACATCCCACGAAGCATCCTCATCTCCGCTACACCCATTTTGTGTACGTGTTGATGTTTCACCGCCCAACATTCTGTGCCATACATCGCTGGCCTTATTGCCGTCCTATAAAATTTTCCCTTGAGCTTCAGTGGCCTACGACGGTCACACAACACGCCGGATGCACTCTTACACTTCATCCATCCAGCTCGTATTCTATGGTTGAGATCTCCATCTAATTCTCCGTTCTCTTGCAAGATAGATCCTAGGTAGCGAAAACGGCACCGGAACCGATTTTCTCTCATCTTTCCTTCAATTTCGGCTACTCCTACTTTACCTCGAATATCCTCATTTCCAATCTTATCATTTCTCGTGTGCCCACACATCCCACGAAGCATCCTCATCTCCGCTACACCCATTTTGTGTACGTGTTGATGCTTCACCGCCCAACATTCTGTGCCATACAACATCGCTGGCCTTATTGCCGTCCTATAAAATTTTCCCTTGAGCTTCAGTGGCCTACGACGGTCACACAACCCGCCGGATGCACTCTTACACTTCATCCATCCAACTTCTATTCTATGGTTGAGATCTCTCTCTAATTCTCCGTTCTCTTGCACGATATATCCTAGGTAGCGAAACGGTCGCTTTTTGTGATCGTCGCTAGATTGCTCCGATCATTAGTGTGGATAAGTATATAAATGGATAGAGATAGGAAAGCAAACACAAGATGTACGTGGTTCACCCAGATTGGCTACGTCCACGGAATAGAGGAGTTCTCATTAATTGTGAAGGGTTTACACAAGTACATAGGTTCAAGCTCTCCTTTAGTGAGTACAGGTGAATGATTTAGTACAAATGACATTAGGAAATATTGTGGGAGAATGATCTCGTAATCACGAAACTTCTAAGTATCGGAGTGTGGTATCGTCTTGACTTGCCTTATCTGTCTCATAGGTAGATGTGGCATCTTCTCTGGAAGTACTCTTCCTCCATCCAGGGGTGGTATCTTTAACTGGTGGAGATGCACAAGGTAATGTATCAATTTCACTTGAAGCTTACTTGTAGTTTCAGGCTTGGTCAAGCGCGATACAAACCATGTAGTAGGAGTCCCTCAAGTTGCCGAGCTAGGGGATTTGCTGAAAGAGGTGACAGACAAGGTAAGCAATCAGAGCTCCGGCTGATTGTTCACATTCTCCCTATCTTGCAGGCAGCATGAAGGATAAAGAGAAGAAAAATGAGAAGAGATGATATGGGATACTTTTGCTTTTGAAGAAGTAACTTTCCACAGGCTTATTCTTGAACTGAGCTGGAGGGTTTTCTGGTTTCCTCCAGAGTATAAGGCCGACTGAAGAATTTGAGGGTCAAAACAAGTCCATCAAATCTAGAGTACGTTCGACCCTACTGATATGGGATACTTTTGCTTTGACAGAGTAATGGATGTATCGGCACGTGTGCTGTTACGCTTGTCTCCACATGCTTCCTTGTATCCTTCTCACTTGCCCCATCTGTTCCTCAGGCAGATGCGGTATCTTCCCTGGAAGCATAAGATGTTGAAGATGAGTACTCGAGAGCAATGCCAGGTAAGTAAGTTCCAGGCAGTCAGTTCCTGGCTGGAAGCTTGATTCCAAGTGCTGACTGATTGCTCTCTTTCTCCTTGTCTTGCAGGTAAGAACAAGGCCAAAGGAAAAGACAGGGAAAAAGCATGATATGGGATACTCTTGCTTTTAACCCTGATGATATGAGATATTCTTGCTCTAGTATAGCTTGTTTGCAGAGGTATTATCGGGGGGAAAGAAAGCTGAATATTTCGAAAGGCTTCGTTGAGAGTGCCCTCTCATATATGAGGAAGGGTTGAGCATTTTTGCAGGTCTGTCTGTCCGTTGGGGATGGAGGTTGACATATATAGGAGTCTCCTTAACAACAAGTAGTAATGCTATTCCTTTACCCTGTCAGAGCACTTTGAAAAAGTGGTCTGTGGTATGTGGAAAGCTGATGTTGCGTGTGAAGATTACAGACAGCTTTATCCAAGGAGATCCGGCTCTTGCAGTTGGGAAAGTGTTGCCTCTTCGGTTTTTGAACAAGCAATCCTATCGGGGATCTGGCTCTCGAGATTCGGAGAACGATGCCTCTTCGATTTTTGAGAAAGCAATCATGCTGGGGGTCTGGCTCTCGAGATTCGGAGAGCGGTGTCTCTTCGATTTTTGAGAAAGTAATCATGTTGGGAGTCTGGCTCTCGAGATTCGGAGGGCGGTGCCTCTTCGATTTTGGAGCAAGCAATCTTGTTGGGAGTGTTTTCTCGAATGTGAGTAAAGGTTGGGCATGTTTGCTAGTCTACCTTGCCACGAAGCACAGAGGTTGACACACAGGGACTTTCCAATTATCCAGCAATGGTACTGTTCCTTTACCCTCTCTTCGATTTTTGAGAAAGTAGTCATGTTGGGAGTCTGGCTCTCGAGATTCGGAGGACGGTGCCTCTTCGATTTTGGAGCAAGCAATCTTGTTGGGAGTGTTTTCTCGAATGTGAGTAAAGGTTGGGCATGTTTGCTAGTCTACCTTGCCACGAAGCACAGAGGTTGACACACAGGGACTTTCCAATTATCCAGCAATGGTACTGTTCCTTTACCCTCTCTTCGATTTTTGAGAAAGTAGTCATGTTGGGAGTCTGGCTCTCGAGATTCGGAGGACGGTGCCTCTTCGATTTTGGAGCAAGCAATCTTGTTGGGAGTGTTTTCTCGAATGTGAGTAAAGGTTGGGCATGTTTGCTAGTCTACCTTGCCACGAAGCACAGAGGTTGACACACAGGGACTTTCCAATTATCCAGCAATGGTACTGTTCCTTTACCCTCTCTTCGATTTTTGAGAAAGTAGTCATGTTGGGAGTCTGGCTCTCGAGATTCGGAGGACGGTGCCTCTTCGATTTTGGAGCAAGCAATCTTGTTGGGAGTGTTTTCTCGAATGTGAGTAAAGGTTGGGCATGTTTGCTAGTCTACCTTGCCACGAAGCACAGAGGTTGACACACAGGGACTTTCCAATTATCCAGCAGTGATACTGTTCCTTTGCCCTTGTGGGTAATAATATGGTAGCTAGACCTTCAAAATTTATGTGTCTAAACTTTGTTAGTGCTGTTTCTTTGCTATTCTTTTACCCGTCTTGGTCAGAGCGATGTAGTGGGAGCTGCAAGCTTCACGTGCTCAACTTTGGCAGAGAACTTTGGCAAAGTTATCTGTGATACCCATGAGCTACTATTGCGTGTGGGAAGTGGGTGATTGAACAGTAAGACTCATGTGCTTTCTACTTCACCAGAAGTCTTCGACAGAATGCCCATAATTTCCGCAAAGCTGAGTGTGCGTGTGACAGGTGCTGACAAGGCTGGAAAAGTAGGTGCCTCTTCGATTTCTGAGATCGGCCCTCGTGGTCTCTGAGCAGCCCAACTTTTGAGAAAGCAAGCGCCTCTTCGATTTCTGAGATCGGCCTTCGTGGTCTTTGAGCAGCCCAGCTTTTGAGAAAGCAGACGCCTCTTCGATTTCTGAGATCGACCCTCGTGATCTCTGAGCAGCCCAGCTTTTGAGAAAGCAAACGCTCTCTTCGATTTCTGAGCAGGCGCCTCTTCGATGTCTGAAGCTCCGTCGAGTGCAGCTTTTTATAGGGGCTGGCATTAAGTTCCAAAGCACACTTGAATCTCCACCAGTAGAAGCTCCATTCTTACACTTCTAAGATCTTGATTTGTTCGACCTCTTCTCTCTTCAACACCTTTGAAAATGTCTGGCCCCTCCGACCGTCGTTTTGACTTGAACCTTGTTGAAGAGGCAGCCCCGCCTTCTCCAGACAACATATGGCGCCCATCCTTCGTCTCCCCTACTGGTCCTCTTACCGTTGGGGATTCCGTTATGAAGAATGATATGACCGCTGCGGTGGTGGCCAGGAACCTTCTCACTCCCAAAGATAACAGACTACTTTCCAAACGATCTGATGAGTTAGCTGTTAAGGATTCTCTGGCTCTCAGTGTTCAGTGTGCAGGTTCTGTGTCTAATATGGCCCAACGCCTATTTGCTCGAACCCGCCAAGTTGAATCATTGGCGGCCGAAGTGATGAGTCTCAAACAGGAGATTAGAGGGCTCAAGCATGAGAATAAACAGTTGCACCGTCTCGCACATGACTATGCTACAAACATGAAGAGGAAGCTGGACCAGATGAAGGAATCTGATGGTCAGGTTTTACTTGATCATCAGAGATTTGTGGGTTTGTTCCAAAGGCATTTATTGCCTTCGTCTTCTGGGGCTGTACCGCGTAATGAAGCTCCAAATGATCAACCTCTGATGCCTCCTCCTTCTAGGGTTCTGTCCAGTACTGAGGCTCCGAATGATCCCCCTCCGGTGCCTTCTCTTTCTGGGGCTCTACCGACTGCTGAGACTTCTCCTAAGCAACCTTTGTGAAGGCTCCCTCTTGTTTGTTTATTTTGACTCATGTATATGTACATATTTGTAGCTTATCGGGGATATCAATAAATAAGCTTTCCTTCATTTCAACGTATTGTGTTAAATACACCAAAGCCTTCTTCGCTAAGTTCTTTGAATTTTCTTTTGTTGGAGCTTTGTGAGTGGAGCATGTAGGTTGAGGTAGTGTTCCCTTAATTTCCTGAGTGAGGAAAACTTCTCGGTTGGAGACTTGAAAAATCCAAGTCACTGAGTGGGATCGGCTATATGAATCTTAGAACGCCATTGTGCTCGGTTCTGTGTCATGTCCTTCGTTAGATCCAAGTACTCTAAGTCTTTTCTTAGAGTCTCTTCCAAAGTTTTCCTAGGTCTTCCTCTACCCCTTCGGCCCTGAACCTCTGTCCCATAGTCGCATCTTCTAATCGGAGCGTCAGTAGGCCTTCTTTGCACATGTCCAAACCACCGTAACCGATTTTCTCTCATCTTTCCTTCAATTTCGGCTACTCCTACTTTACCCCGGATATCCTCATTCCTAATCTTATCCTTTCTCGTGTGCCCACACATCCAACGAAGCATCCTCATCTCTGCTACACCCATTTTGTGTACGTGTTGATGCTTCACTGCCCAACATTCTGTGCCATACAGCATCGCCGGCCTTATTGCCGTCCTGTAAAATTTTCCCTTGAGCTTCAGTGGCATACGGCGGTCACACAACACGCCAGATGCACTCTTCCACTTCATCCATCCAGCTTGTATTCTATGGTTGAGATCTCCATCTAATTCTCCGTTCTTTTGCAAGATAGATCCTAGGTAACGAAAACGATCGCTCTTTGGTATTTCTTGATCACCGATCCTCACCCCTAACTCGTTTTGGCCTATTATAATTGTTCTCAGGTATCTGGTACTTTGTTTAATTTTATACTCAGTTGTTGTTCTCCCTGTCATTTTTCTGCTATGTCTTCTCATTTGGTTTTCGATTTTCCTACAGGTTTTCATCTGAAAAGATAAAAATCCCAAGAGGGGAAGGGGTAAGTTGTAAGCAAAAGCTACAAGTGGGTTTTTTTTCTTTTGTTAATTGGTTTGGTTTTTGGATGTTTATTTTCGGTTGTTATTAATTTTATGTTTTATGATTGAATTTGTTTTTTAATTCAATGAGGTTAGTGAGCTAAAACTACAAGTGGGTTTGTTTTGGTTTTTGGGTGATTCGTAATTTTCTGCACAGATGGCATGAAAATGTTGATGCCAGTCGGCACAAATGAATTTGATCACAACATCTCTGTGATGGTTATGTTTACCAATTTGCAAGGCAGTATTTTAACATCCTCCTACATTTACAAAAATATTTTTAGAGAAGAGTTCACATCTCATCTTTCCTTTGAATGGCAAATAAACATTGTATTGTATGACATTCTTTTATTTATTGATGTGCTTATTGACTACGTCTATGGAAACTCCTCTGGTTGTTCTTAGGTTGGATTACCTTATTAGATGCTATTACAAGTTTGAAGGAGCCAGAGGGTTCTGACAAAGCTGCAATTGTTGTGTACATATAGGTATATATATTGTGAGTCTTTCGTTCATTGTTTTGAAAGCCTGCTCTGATTTTTGAAATTTGATTGAAGGAAATATATGACAAAGCACAATTAGCAAACAAATCAATTGTTCGAAGGACAGATGTTTCATGAAAGCGTTTTCAACTTTAAATGGTTTGATACTTTCAAGTTGCCTGAAAGTAGCAAAACACCCTATATTCAAATGAACAAAATATAGTGTTTAATTGTCCCGTTATTAACACAGGTCTACGAACATATTAAACGTTTCTTTGATATGTCCACTTGACAAAGAGTTTTGTATACAAGTAATTGTCTCACGGGCCATTAGACCTGATTATATGTGATAAACCTAAACCCCAGAATTCACTAATCTCTGCTCAACACCAGCCTCAACAATAAATTTTGTGTCTCTATATTGTAATTGATCCTAAACCCTATATTTCTTTAGGGTGTCTCTTGAATTTTGATAACCAATAAAATACGAAGAACCCAACTTGAAATTTTTGGATATTTTTTTGGTGGCTGCAAATGAGAAATGTCATTCCGGAACAGAAAAAGAGGAGAGGAACAGAGCAGTTAATGTGGGGAAGACTTGAAATTGCTTTTATATGAATACAAGTTTTTCAGGAATTGTAAAGGAAAGAGAGAAGTCTGTTGTGTTTGGTGTAAAGTTGCTTTTTTGTATTGATTTTGTTTTTTTTTTTTTTGGTGAGCATTGTATTTAAATTATCTAGATGAGGACTCATGTGTTTTTGCTGCCAACGAGTATTTTTGTATTGTGTGGTTAGTGTTTATGCGGAATACTATTTACAATTTGTGCATTTAGTAATTAGTATTGTTAGTATATGTTATAAACAATTAGATGACATGAATGTTATATGAATCTTAATATATTTGAAATATCTAGATAAGGCTTAATCAAAGCGTGAGGCAAAACGTAGGCTTCCTGGAACAACAACAACAAAGTCTTTTCCCACTAAGTGGGGTCGGCTAAAAACCACGCGCTCTACCAGCTGAGCTAAGACGGCTTAACAAAGAGTTGGAAAGGTCTGTCAGACAATCGTGTGACCACCCCAGCCAGCTGAAGAGATGGCTGAGAACGATCATCTACTGCCTGAATGATCCAAGGGTCACGAGGCTGTTAATCGCGCTCTGATCACACTGTCATGGTTCATCCACCAGACTGAGGTTCCTGTCTCCTTAGAAATCAAGGATACAGAGGTACAACCTATAGAACAGGTCCTGTTCAACTGAGGTGATGGAATTTGCAGACAAAAAATGTTTTTGGTGGTTGTGCATGAGAGATATTGTTCACGGTTTGCATTCCTGGTTTGTTCACCATCATTGTAGGTATGAACGAAGAAGTGGTTTACCCACCAACTTTGGTCATTGTTATTATGCAGTTGTTGGTTCTTTGTGCTTTTTTTTTTTTTTTTTTTGAGTACTTTGAAACTCGGTTAAAAAATGAAAGGTTTTTTCTTCTGGGAACTACAACTTTCTTTTTATGTATTAGACCTAATTGGTTTGAGCATGATTAAATTGATTAGTACAAGTATGAATAGTTTAAAAATATGGATGAAAAAGTATTTTTAGAGACGTATGATGGCTAGAAGATAACACAGGGTTTTATTAGAAAACATACATAATTCAAGTCTCAGTACAACTGGATATTCGTTTACTTAGACAAAAATTTTGTGCATGCCTTCATGCGGTTTTATACAAAAATGATTGGATTTATTCATCCTGAATTCACTTATGTTGTTAATAATTCTACCTGCATACCATGCTTAATGATTAGTCAGTAATTTTTTTAAATGCGTTTGCATGTAAAGATTGGATGATGATCCTCTTCGTCTTTTCATTTTCTGTTAATTTAGCTCCCAATTTATCCTTTTTTGTGATTTTTATTTTCTGGGTTTTGGTTGGTTGTTGAGAAAATGCCGGAAACAATGGAAGGTTTTGAAGCATTTTTGTTTTATTTTTTGCTCTTTTGGGTTGTACGATTGAGTTGTCTGTATTTGTAGAGGATGCTTTTGCTTCGTTTAAGTTAAAATTATGAGATTTAGTTGTTGAATGTTTTGAACAACTCTTTATATGTATCCACAGTCGTCAACAACTACTATATAGTTTTATGTAAATAATTTTTACATGTCTACGCTCAACACATTTAGTCTCTTATTTTAACACTTATATACAATATTTATAATTCATTTGATATTTCCGCGGCAACGCGCGAGCTTAAACTGCTAGTTATTTCTAAGATATGTTGACTGAGATATTAAAAACTTGTGTCAATCTTGGAGGTAGAAAATAGATTACTTACTGGTTGAGAATGAGTTTCACATTGATGGGAGGAGGGACCTTACATGGTTCACATTGATGGGAGGAGGAACCTTACATGGACTTATAAGTAGCTGGGCTACTCTTATTTTGCCATTTGATTTTATGGTGGAACCCTAACTTTGCTCATGGTATCAGAGCATGTTGTCACACATGTGAAGCCAAACGGCCACACGTACTTTACGTCATCCCGTTGTATTGTTCACGTGTTAGACTTGAAAATTCGTCACATACGAGGGAGCGTGTTGAGAATGATTCCCACATTAATGGGAAGAAGGACCTTGCATGGACTTACAAGTAGTTAGTCTACTCCTCATATTGTCAATTAGTTTTAATGTGGAACCCAACTTTCTTCACTTACAAAGAAAATTTATTCATTCCAAACCCTTCAAAATGGTAGGATTAAACGGGAGAAGTTTCCTTCTGAAAAATCATTCCAATCCAATCCTAGAAACCAAACGAGGCCAATCTTCAAGGCTCATTGGTCACACTTAACTCAACTTAACCTGATGGGATCTGTTTTACTTTCTGATCCGTTTGAATGAATACTTCCTAGTGAACTTGGAAATCTATCAAGTCTACGTGTTGTGCACCTCGGTTGATATGAATTTTGTAGATACTTGAAGAGCATATGATTATTAGAGTTGTGGATCAAACCATTTACTTGTTTGATATGCCTAGCAAGGAGGGTCTCTGGTCTTAGCTACGACTTGTATGAAGGACTGTTCCCAGTTCCAGGTGGGGTTGCGGATATGACTCGCCTTAAAGTTCTGTCTCTACAGATGGACTAGCTACTTAAATGGCTGTATATTATAGCTCAACCCTTCTTAATTCTTATAATTTTTGAGCAAGAAAAATCAAAGCTTTAATTTCATAGTACTGCTCTCTATCTCTTTCTTCGTACCAATTCACGTGACACCTTTCTGAACTCTCTACTCAACCTCGTCTTTCTGGCTCTCTCCATTAGCCATAGATGATCCATTTTTTGTTACTAGATTGAACTTTTTTCATCCTTTATTTCATTTTATTTTTTCCGCCATTTGACATTTGCAATTTGGTTTCTGCCATCTGATTCCTACAAAGAGGGATTAATATTGTTTGGAAAAGGGAAAAAAAATTGTAAAAAAGGGATTTGTTGTCATTCAATAGGAAAACAATACTCCGTGAAAACACCCCCTCTCCAACCCCCGACTGCGGAAACTTTTGTCATTCCTATTGAATGATTTAAACTCATTGAGTTTCAGCCTCAAACTAATTTATCACAAAATAGTTAAATTTTTGTGAAAAGGAAGAATGAAGACCTAGAGCTCTGCATACATTCTCATTGAACTAGTTTTTATTGGTTGAGATTAAACAAATTGGCTTAATTAGAGGATATCTCTTAATTGGTTTATCATTATGGTGTTGAAGTGTTGCTTCCATATATGGTGGGTGAGATTTGGGTCTTTGATTGTGGATGGTAGGGGGGTGTAAGTGGTGTGTCTGGGTGGTTAGCTGGTGGGGTGAACAACATTGAATGTCTTTGGGTTTGGAACTTTGGGGAGGTTGGGGTGGATGTCGGATGAGACTTTGGTTAGATTTCGTTTTCATATTCTTCTTTTGGTTTCTAAACCAATTTTGTATGTGAGATAAAGCGTATATTTTAAAGTAAACAAATTACAAGTTGAGTTTAGATAGAGACATTTTGGTCTGAAAAATAATTCCCAAAGTTAAATTGCATCTAAATTGGAGGTAGAAGTTGGATTACTTACAAAGAAAACTCATCGATTTCAATTCTTCCAAAATGGTAGGATTAGACGGGAGAAGTTTCCTTCAACATGAAAAACATTCTCCTCTGTACTCAATATACCTAGAAGGTTATCCATTCCAATCTATTCCTCGAGACTAATCGAGGTATGTCTTCAATGCTCATTGGTCATACTTCACACAACTTAACTTGATGAGATGTGTTTTACTTTCTGATAAGTTATTGAGTGAATACTTCGTTGCACCTCGGTTGATATGAATTTTGTAGATACTAGAAGAGCATATGGTTGTAAGAGTTGTAGATTAAATCATTTACTTGTTTGATATGCCTAGCGAGGAGGGTCTTTAGTCTTAGCTACGACTTGTATGGAGGACTGTTCCCAGTTCCAGGTAGGGCTGCGAATATGACTGGTCTTAAAGTTCTGCCTATACAGATGGAATAGCTACTTAAATGGTTGTATATATAGTTCAACCCTTCTTAATTTTTATCATCTTTGAGCAAGAAAATCAAAGCTTTAATTATTGTGTATGACTTTTCATGCATTTATCGTACGATCTGTATGGAATATATATCAGTGTTTTTGGCCAAATGTATTGTTGAAAACTCCAGTGCTGGTTAATTAGAGAAATCAGTTTTTCATCCATATTAAAATTGACACGCTCCGATCTCGATATTCATCGAATACCAGGATAGGCACGTGTTGTACAACAACTGAGTACCCATGGCAGTATTAAAAGCTTTCCAAAACTTGGATGTAAACCTAGGATTTCTGTCTGAAATGATGAAGACGGGTACACCGTGAAGTCTGACAATATTATCAATGAACAACTTCGACAACTTCTCCAGTGAATAGGTTTGTCGAACCGGCAAGAAGTGAGCGGTCTTAGTGAGTCGATCTACAATTACCCAAATGCTGTCAAATCTCGACTGTGTCCTCGGCAAACCATACACAAAATCCATAGTGATGTCTTCCCATTTCCATGCTGGTATCAGAAGATTTTGCATTAGTCCCCCAGGTCGTTGTCTCTCAGCCTAAGCTTGTTGACAAATGATGCTACATCCCGCTTCATTCCAACCCAATAATAGAACGGACGGATAGTGCGATATAGTTTGGTGTTTCCCAGATGCATGACATATAAATGTGCGCTTCATCCAGGATTTCCTTTTTCACTGCTTCATTATCTTTAGGCACGTACAACCTGTTTTCCAACATCAAGGCTTCATCCTTTCGAATATTAAAATCTTTCATCTTCCCATTCTGCACCAAACTTTTTATGTCGGTACATTCCTAATCAAGTTCCTAGGCTTCCCTGACCATATCCACCAAAACAGATCTAACCTGGAACTGTGCCAACCAAGCTCCCTGATCACCCGGTTTCACAGTAACTCAGGTTTCTCGAAGAGAAAATAGTAGCAGAACATGGATAGCTATAAAGGATGTGAGTTGTTCGTGATATTTTTTACTAAGTGCATTCGCCACTGTATTGGCATGTCTGGGATGATATTCGATCGTGCAGTTATAATCAGTGATGAGCTTCATCCATGTTCTCTGCCTCAAATTCAAATCCTTATGCGTAAAGATATATTTAAGGCTCTTATGATCAGTGAAGATAGGACACTTCTCGCCATACAAGTAATGTCTCCATATCTTCAGAGCGAACACCACTGCGCCAAGTTCCAAATCATAAGTGGGATAGTTTCTCTCGTGGATCTTGAGCTGTCTAGAAGTATAGGCAATGACTTTCCCATACTGCATTAGTACACAACCCAAACCTGACATAGATGCATCTGTATAGATCTCAAACTCACCGCCCTCTTCCGGAAGGGTAAGGACGAGAGCTTGAGTAAGACGCTACTTTAGCTCCTGAAAACTCTGCTCACAGTCTTCATCCCACTTAAACTCGACTTCCTTCCGAGTCATCTTGGTTAAAGGCAGAGCAATTGCTGAGAAACCCTGAATAAATTGTCAGTAATAGCCAACCAGACCTAGAAAACTCCTCACTTCTGTAACATTCCTCGATTGCTTCCATGTAGATGTCGCTGAAACCTTCTGAGGATCCACACTAATTCCCTCAGCACATACTACATGTTTAAGAAAGCTGATCTGGTTTAGCCAGAACTAACACTTGCTGAACTTTGCATACAGTTGCTGACTTCTTAACCTTTCCAACACCCACCTCAAATGTTTCCTGTGCTCGGCAATACTCTTAGAATAGATTAGAATGTCATTGATAAACACAATCACAAACCAATCCAAAAATAGTCTGAAGACTTTGTTCATCAAATCCATGAATGTTGCAGGTGCATTCGTTAATCCAAAAGGCATGACACGAAATTCAAAGTGCCCATACATAGTGCGGAAAGCAGTCTTCTGTACATCTTTTTCCTTGATTAGTAGCTGGTGATAACCTGAACGAAGATCGATCTTGGAAAATATATGAGCACCCTTCAGCTGGTCAAACAGGTCATCAATCTGAGGCAGAGGATAACGGTTCTTCACTGTCACTCGGTTTAACTGCCTATAGTTGATGCAAAGTCTCATCGATCCATCATTCTTTTTAACAAACAAAACAGGAGCGCCCCAGGGAGACATGCTGGGCTGGATGTAACCTTTATCCACTAACTCCTGAAGTTGAATCTTCAATTCCCTCAACTCCGTTAGTGCCATTCGATAAGGTGGTAAAGAGATAAAGTCTGTACCTGGAAGTAAACCGATGGTGAATTCAATTTCCTTCACAGGTGGTAGCTTTGGTAAATCCTTCGGAAAAACATCGATGAATTTCTTTCCCACTGGCACATCTTTAGGACTTAACGAAGGTTTATCCCTCGCCACTACGTGGGCTAGGAATCCCACACATCCATTATGCAACAACTTAGTCGCCTGGATATTAGAAATAATACTATTAGGAAGGATTTGTAGCTCACCCTGAAACGTGATCGACGGTCGTCCAGGCCGATTGAACGTCATAGATTTCTCCCAACATGCGACATAAGCACGGTGTCTAGATAGCTAATCCATCCCCAAAATAACATCGAGCTCCGCCAAATTGAAAGGAACCAGATTAACCTCCAATATCTCCCTTTCCACTATCACCGGGCGATTCTTATACTCCCACTGTGCACAGTACAGATCTCCATGCGGCATTTGCACCAGCATATCAAAGCTAAGCGGTGTAGGTTGCGAATTTAAATTCGGTGCAAATGATGAAGACACAAATGAAAAAGTAGCACCCGGATCAATTAGAACTTTCGCCCAATTACCACAGATAAGTAACATACCAGTAATAACTTGGGGATCCTGATCAGCCTCATGTTGAGTCATGACGTTGATACATTCATGGAACTGACGTCCTACAACACTATTACGGCCACCTTGAGCCCTAAAGCCTTGGTTGTTACGGCCTGCTCGATTCTCATGAGTGCGGCTACTAGAAGTTGCACTAAACTGCTGCGGCTATCTCTGCGTAGAAAACTGAGTATTCTAGCGTCCACTTCTGCCGTAGTTCTGAGTATAATTGCCGCCATAACTAGAACTCGGGTTACCCCTTTCATCATAACTCGGAACAGAAGCATAACTCTCGGATAGTCGCTCTAAAAGACAATCCCTAGCCATGTGCCCCGTGCCTCCACACCTGTGGCACGTGACTGCTGATCTGAAATGATTGAAAGATCGCATCCCTGATTCACTGCCTGAGCCCTCAGGCTCTAGGATTGAAAACCACGACCCCTCTGATTCTGGTTTCGAGGTCGGTACTCACTCCGAGGTTGTTCCTGAAACTGTGGCTGATCTTGGTTATCAGTCTCCCACCTAGACTGTTCAATCCTCAAGCACGTTTCGATCATCTCCTCGTAACTTTTGTGCCTTTGTGTTGCCACTGCTTCACGATAGTTTGGATTCAAGCAAATTAGTAACTGGATCTTCATTTCACTCTGAACCCCATATGTCCATGCATGATGTCTAGATAAGCGTCGAAAAGTATTATCAACCTTAGTGATACTCATATCGCCCTGGCGAAATTCTAGGAATTGTTGTCTCCAACTGATAACTGGGGCTCAGAAAATGTGCATTGAAAAGTCTCCGAAATGAAGCCCAAGTTATCGCAGTACCTGGTGGACAAGAACTCTTCACTGACTTCCACCACGTCTTAGCATCCCCTTTTAAAAAATAAGATGCGGTCTCCGCCTATTCACCTGCTGGGCATCTCATACTCTCCAGACTATCTTCCACCTGTTCCAACCATTCCTCAGCCTCCGGACAGGCTCCAACCACTCGAAGATCTAGAATACCATGACTACGAGCAATCTCAATGTAGGTGTGATTCGATCTACTGACACCAGTAAGGACGTTCCGTAAAGCATTAGTCAATTGTTGGATTCATCCCCCTATACTAGAACGAGCTCGACGAGGTACATTCCCACCAGCGGGATCCATAACTCTGATAAGAGACAAGCAAGATTTAGAATAACTAGAGATTAATGATATAAGAAGAATTATGATTACCAAATGGTGGAATGAAATCCTAAGTATGCTTTGAACTAACCATGCTCTGATACCAATCTGACACGCCTCTATCCCGATATTCCCCGAATACCAGGATAGGCATGTGCTGTATAACAACTGAGTACCCATGACAGTATTAAAAGCTTTCTTTTTCCCCTTCTGTACCAAACTCTTTATGTCGGCACATTCCTGATCAAGTTCCTGGGCTTCCTTGATCATATCCACCAAAACAGATCTAACCTGGAAGTGTGCTAACCAAGCTCCCTGGTTATCCGGTTTCATAGTAACTCTGGTTTCTTGAAGAGAAAATAGTAGCGGAACATGGATAGCTCTAAAGGATGCGAGCTGTCCGTGATATTTCCGACTAAGTGCATCCGTCATTGCATTGGCATGTCCGGGATGATATTCGATCGTGCAGTTATAATCGGTGATGAGCTTCATCCATCTTCTTTGCCTCAAATTCAAATCTTTCTGCGTAAAGATATATTTGAAGCTCTGATGATCAGTGAAGATACGACACTTCTCGCCGTACAAATAATGTCTCCAGATCTTCAGAGCGAACACCATTGCGCCAAGTTCCAAATTATGAGTGGGATAGTTTCCCTCGTGGATCTTGAGCTGTCTGGAAGCATAGGAAATGACTTTCCCATGCTGCATCAGTACACAACCCAAACCTGACAGAGATTCATCCATATATATCTCAAACTCACCGCCGTCTTACGGAAGGGTAAGGACGAGAGCTTGAGTAAGATTCTACTTCATCTCCTGAAAACTCCACTCTCAGTCTTCATCCTACTTAAACTCGACTTCCTTCCTCTTCACGTTGGTAGCTAGATCGAAGCCTAAAGTCCACTTTTGTAGTCGGCCGGAGCTGGGAAAGCTTCGGCGTTCATCTCCGTCAAATTTGGCCTTTCAGGTTGTTTTCAAGACCATCGAGCCTTAGGCCCGTTTTGGCTAGCCCAATACCCTCACCTGTTCTCTTTTTATTTTTGTTTTAATTTCTTAAAACCTAATAAAGCCTTCGGGCCGTTTCCTTTAGGGCCTTTGGCCCGTTGACCCAACCCAAAACCTTTTTAAGTTTGATTTATTTGTTGTTTTTAAACTAAGGCCTTTGGGCCTTATCTAAAGCCCTAAACCTAAACCCAAACCCTAGGGCCCAAACCGACCCAAGCCCTAACTCTAAACCGGGTTGACTTTGACTTTGACCGTTGACTTTGATCGGTCAACGGTCAACGTTGAATTTTAGGGTAGACTTTTCGGGTTTCCGTCTGGGACCCCTTCTAAGCTAATTTCAACGTCTGGGACCCGTTTTTGAAGTTCGTTTTCCCAAATTCAATGGTTTGAGTAGAGTTTGACTAAATGTACCATTTTATGTGATTAGTTGCAATTATTAGCAGTGATTCCGTTATTCCATTTGGTACGGCTTTGCACCAACGATGTACGGTGAGTGGACCCCTTCTAAAAATGCATGTTTTGATAGTAGAAATACATACATGAAAAGTATGATTTAATGACTACATTTTATGAAACGTTTTATGAGATAACATGCTTATTGAGGCTAGTTTGAATTATTACTATTTTTCTTATAACTCGTGTTCTTATAGAATATCTGATGGATGACGATATAATATTTAGAACATGTTTAGAACACCTCTTTATAGTATAGATGATGGATGACTTTATACTATGAAGTTGTTTTTCAATATATTTATGTTCGATGGTTTTGTACTTACCTAGTGGTTCCAATTCCGCTATGGGACGAAGGGATAGATTTCAGTCCATCCCAGGCGACGGTTATGGTGTTAGCATAGGGCCTGAAATGGTTTTCCTCTGGCTATTAGCATAGGGACATGGAGCTGGCACGGGGCCTGAAAGGATATTGTTCTCTAACTGTTCGCTCAGAGACGGGGAGCTGGCATGGGGCCTAGAAGGATATTGGACATTCACTAGGACATTCAATAGTGATTATTATTTATACGAGTTATGATTTGAGACATTGCACAATACGCTAGGTTTTGGAAAACATATGTTTATCATTATATATATGTGTTTTCATAAAACCTGGGGGTTAGTACGTTGATAACTGTTTCATATTATATATATCACATTGGTCCACTCATGTTTGTTTTATACCCCATTCAGGACCTTGGAATGAGGAATACGAATTAAGCTACGAGGCATTCCCCGACCAGTGATATCGTGCTACATTCTATCTGCTTCGTCATCTATTGTAATAGAACTCTCTATCTTAAATTTCAGTTTGTACTATGTATTAGACGTATGCTCTGAACATATTATGCTTTATACTAATTTTAAATAGTTAGTAGTTGAACCTTAGTTTTGTGTTTTCGTCCCTACTGTACGATTTGTCCTATGTTGTAGGCATGTTTAGCATGTTCTCAATTTTTGCATAATTTAAATGATTTTTGTCACCCTTTAGGTGTTGGTCAGCACGTGACCATCCCAATGTCCGAGGACATCGGGATCGGGGCGTGTCAATCAGATTGGTATCAGAGTCAATCCCTGTTCGGAAGTGTGCTGACAAGGACGTCAGGCCCCTAAGGGGGATGGATTGTTAGATCCCACATCGCCTAAGGGAGTGGATCATCTATGCCTTATATGTACATGCCCACCTCCTTTAGCATGAGGTCTTTTGGGAGCTCACTGGCTTCGGATTCCATAGGAACTCCGAAGTTAAGCGAGTTCGCGCGAGAGCAATCCCAGGATGGGTGACCCATTTGGAAGTTCTCGTGTGAGTTCCCAGAAACAAAACCGTGAGGGAGTGGTCGGGGCCTAAAGCGGACAATATCGTGTTACGACGAAGTCGAGCCTAGTGTCACGGGATGACTCTTTAAGCCTTCCGCCCGTGCGGCACTTAGACTTGAATACCTCGATGAACAAGCTAAGTAAGCCTTCGAAGCCTCGCTTCCCCGGATCGAATCACAAAGAAAGCTAAGATAGCTTGGAGAATGCTAAGATCACTTAGAAGATGGGAGAAAGGAAGCTTTGTATTGAAACTTAGGAGAACTTTACAATTGCTTACAATTGTTGGATTTCTTGGATGGTTTGGCCAAATGGCCTTGCCTCCTATTTATAGGCCTAAGTCACCTCCTCAATGGAGGGTTCTAGAATTCCCTACTTACATCCAAAAATATCTAGTATAGTTCTAGATACATCTTGCCTAATCTAGATTATTCTAGGTGAGGCTTGAATATGTACACTTGTGTGGAATGTTCCGGAATGCCCTAGATTATCTTGAATGCTCCGCCACGTTCTTGATTTCTCCGGGACGTTCCAGAAGCTTCCATGAAGACATGGCTTCATGGGCTTGGATATATGATGTCTTGGGCATTTTCTTTGTTTTTAACATGCGGCCCGTGACATCCTCCCCCACTTAAGCCGTCGACGTCCTCGTCGACTCTTGCCTCTCGAATGTCTCGATCAAGTCCTTATATTGCCATAAGGACGTCTCCTTCTCCCATGTTGCTTCGGAGTATGGTAGCCCCTTCCATTTGACAAAGTACTCCACATGCTTTGGTTGTCTTGGTCGCACCACGACACGCTTAGCTTCAATGTTCTCCACTTCTTTGTCAAATGCCTCTGTCATCAAAGGGGGTGCTCGATGAGACTCACCTCGGCTTGGTTCCTCGTTGTCTGCATGATAAGGCTTCAAGTTGCTCACATGGAACACCGGGTGAAACTTGAGACGGGGTGGGAGTTCCACAACATAAGCGGCTTTGCCAACCTTCTTGATGATAGGGAATGGTCCCTCATATTTCCGCAACAAGCTCTTGTGCAAGCCACGAGTACTCTTGTGCTGAGACGCATTGAGCTTCACAAAGACTTGGTCGCCAGTTTGGAACTCCACATTCCTTCCCTTACGATCCGCCCATTTTTTCATCTTCTTTGAAGCCTTCTCCAAATGAGCTCGAGCAAGTTCGTGGGCTAATTGCCACTCCTTAGCGGTTTTGAAAGCGGCTGGACTATTCCCCATGTAGCCAGTCACGACCGTGTTCGGGGTCAAGGGTTGTTGCCCTATAGCCAACTCGAACGGACTCTTCCCCGTCGACTCCGAACGTTGCAAGTTATAAGAGAATTGGGCAACATTAAGTAACTTAGCCCAATCTCGTTGATTGGCACTAACATAGTGCCGCAAATAAGTCTCTAACAATGCATTAACCCGCTCCGTTTGTCCATCAGTTTGGGGATGAAAAGCTGTGGAGAAGTCTAACTTTGAGCCAAGTAGCTTGAAGAGCTCCTTCCAAAATCTACCCGTGAAGCGAGCATCTCGATCACTGACTATGCTCCTCGGAACACCCCAATACTTCACCACGTGCTTTAGAAACAAGCGTGCAGTCACTTCGGCTGTGCACTCCACAGGTGCGGGTATGAAAGTGGCATACTTGGTGAATCTATCGACCACGACGAAGATAGATCCACATCCATCAGACTTGGGCAAATGTGTGATGAAATCCATGGTTAAACACTCCCATGGTCTTGATGGGGTGGGAAGTGGTTCCAACAGTCCTCCCGGTTGCCTTTGTTCCACTTTGTCTTGTTGGCACACAAGACAAGTCTTCACGTATGAATCTACGTCATCCCGCATTTGTGGCCAATAATAAGCATCGCTCACCAAAGCCAACATGCGATGAGTGCCAGGATGTCCTGCCCACATTGAGTTATGGCACTCCTTCAGGATTTCTTTCCTTAAGCTTCCCCACTTTGGGACGTAGATCCGCTTGCCCTTGGTGTATAGCAAGCCGTCCTCAAGCCAAAACCTTCTTGTCTTCCCATCCTTGACAAACTCCACAATGTTCTTGGCTTGGACGTCATGTGATAAACCTTCTCGGACACGGCCCAAGAGATGGCTTTGCGGCTTGAGTACCGTAGCCATTAACTCTACTCGTCTACTTAGAGCATCGGCCACCACGTTCTCCTTTCCTTGCTTGTACTCTAGCTTGTAATCAAACTCCGCTAAGAACTCTTGCCACCTTGCTTGCTTAGGTATGAGCTTTTGTTGGGTTTGAAAGTAGCTAGTGGCAACATTGTCCGTCTTGATGATGAATGGGGTACCAAGCAAGTAATGCCTCCAAACTCTAAGGCAATGGACGATGGCGGTCATCTCCTTTTCATGGGTCGTGTACCTCTTCTCGGCATTGTTTAGCTTGCGACTTTCATAGGCTATCGGATGTCCCTCTTGCATCAACACTCCTCCTATGGCAAAGTCGGAAGCATCAGTATGCAACTCGAATGGCTTGCTAAGGTCGGGCAACCTTAGTACAGGCTCCTCCATTAGGGCCTTCTTCAACCTCTCAAAGGCCTCTTGACAACGGTCCGTCCATTCCCATGCCTTGTTCTTCTTAAGAAGGTCTGTTAAGGGTGCCGCTATGGCTGAGTACCCTTTAATGAATCTCCGGTAGTAGTTGGCTAGCCCCAGAAAGGATCGTAGTGTTGGTACCTTGGTCGGCGGTTCCCACTCTTGAATGGCCTTGATCTTGCCCTTTTCCATCATAAGTTTCCCCTCCTTTATCTTGTGGCCAAGAAATTCTACTTCTTTTGTGGCAAATGAGCATTTCTCCTTCTTGACATAGAGTTCATGCTCCTGAAGGGTCTTGAACACTATGCGCAAGTGCTCGACGTGCTCCTCCAATGTCTTGCTATAGACAACGATATCATCAATATAAACCACGACAAACTTGTCAAGATAAGGATGGAATACCTTGTTCATCAATGTGCAGAATGTTGCAGGGGCATTGGTCAGACCAAATGGCATGACTTTATACTCGAACGATCCATATCTGGTCACCATCGCCGTCTTCGATTCGTCTCCAGGGGCTATCCTCACTTGGTAGTATCCCGATCGAAGATCTAACTTTGTGAAGTACCTTGCTTCACCAAGTTGATCGAATAAGTCGGCGATCAACGGAAGGGGGTACTTGTTCTTGATGGGAATCTTGTTCAATGCTCTATAGTCGATGCACAACCTTAGGCTACCTTCTCTCTTGCGTTGGAACAAGACGGGTGCACCATATGGGGACTTGGAGGGTTGGATGTAGCCAGCATCAAGTAGCTTGTTGAGTTGCTTCCTCAATTCCTCCAACTCGGGTGGCGACATCCTATACGGGGATTTGGAGGGAGGCTTAGCACCAGGCTCCAACTCAATCGCATGGGCGACCTCTCTCCTTGGTGGCAACTTCTTTGGCAGTTCCTTAGGCATCACGTCCGCAAACTCCACAAGGACGTCTTCCACTTGTTTCGGCAAAGGCCCGTGCTTCCCCTACCCTTCATTCAATATTAGGGTTGCAAGAAATGTGGCCTCGCCTTTCTTCCAAGACTTGGCAAATTGAATTGCCGACAAGTGCTGGGTACACTTCTTGGCTTGCCTTTCCAATGGCACCAGGCAAGGTTGTCTTCCGTCGGCTAGGATACAGAAGATATTGTAGAAGGGAATGGGAAAGGCTCGTACCTTGTCCATGAACTCTAACCCAATGACTACGCCATAGTCGTCCATCTTGACTCTAGTGAAGTCGATCTCTCCCTTCCATGCGCCAATGTCTACTTGTACATTGCGCGCAACTCCAACAATAGGGGTGGCAGCGGAATTTACCGTCTTCACGCTACCAAGCTCCTTTGTGACTCGGAGGCCAAGCCTTGTGGCTTCCTCCGACGTCATGAAGTTGTGGGTTGCTCCCGTGTCCACTAACACACGCGTCGTCTTGTCACCAGTCTTGACGTCGACGAACAATGATCCTCCCTCAACTTGAGCCTTAGGTTGTGGGAGGGTTGTTTGGATGGCATTCAGTAGACGGATGCATCCCATCCTTGCATCGTTACTCTCCTCGGCCTTGTCCTCCTTGAAAGCCATGGCCTTAAGGGCCTTCTTTTGTGGGCAATCTCGCATCATGTGAGGGCCGTCGCATAGGTAACAAGTGGGTTGCCAAGACTTACCCTTGCCTTTGTCATGCTTATCGGCTTTCTTCTCCTTCGGTTTGCTTGTCTCGGCCTTATCCTTCGGCTTATGTTCTCCCCCACTTTTCTCATGGTTACCCCTCTTCCCGGTGGACTTGGAATCACCTTGGTGGCTTGATTTAAACTCAATCAAGGACTCGGCGGCGGCAATGGCATCAGACAATGTTTGCACGTGTCTCCTTTGTAGTTCGAGTTTTGCCCAATTTTGCAGTCCACTCATGAAGTACATGAGCTTGTCTTCCTCTAGCATGTTGGGCACCTCGAATAACAAACTCACAAAGGTGTTGACATAGTCTTTGACGCTCCCCGTTTGCTTGAGCCACCTTAGCTTCTCCTTGGCTTCGTACTTGGCATTTTGGGGATAGAAGTGCAACATAAGATCTTTCTTAAATTCATCCCAAGTGGTGAGAGAGAACGTACCTTGCTCAATCTCCATGCTTCGACGACGCCACCACATAAGGGCATTGTCAGCTAAGAACATGGTTGCCGTTGAGATTTTGGACTCGTCATCTTCAAGCTTCAGGTACTTGAAGTATCGCTCCACGTTCCACACGAATGTGTCGAGCTCCTTTGCTTCCCTCTTCCCATTATAGGATTTGGGTTTAAAGGAGTCGATTACCTTGGAGTCCAACGCCTTGATTTCCCTCGGCCCTTGCACGAATTGTTTCACGACTGCTTCTTTACAAAACGCCACATCTCCCTTAAGTTCCCTTGTGTCCTTTATCTCTTCTTGAAGCGCCACAAACCTTGCCTCTATGTTGTCAAGGTGAACCTGGACTTCCCTCCGCATCTTGTCTGCCATGGTGTTGAGAGCGCCAAGGAGCTCATCTCGTAGCCCTTCCACCAAGCCACGCAGTTCATCCTTACCATTGTCCACCATGGTTTGGATTTCCTCCTTGTCGACAACGTCCTCATCAAGTCGAGTATCGAACTCGAGTATGGTTCGTTCCACCTTCTCGAGTCGCTCTTCCATGGTCTCCATCGATGCTTGCAAGTCCTTCAACTTTGGCTTGCTCTTGGCAACGTCTTGGACCTCGGCAGCACGCTCCCTTAGCTCGGAGACTCCGGACACCGTCTCTCCACTTGCCATATCCTACTTTCCTTCAAGTGATTCACGAACTAGGCTCTGATACCAGCTGTCACGGGATGACTCTTTAAGCCTTCCGCCCGTGCGGCACTTAGACTTGAATACCTCGATGAACAAGCTAAGTAAGCCTTCGAAGCCTCGCTTCCCCGGATTGAATCACAAAGAAAGCTAAGATAGCTTGGAGAATGCTAAAATCACTTAGAAGATGGGAGAAATGAAGCTTTGTATTGAAACTTAGGAGAACTTTACAATTGCTTACAATTCTTGGATGGTTTGGCCAAATGGCCTTACCTCCTATTTATAGGCCTAAGTCACCTCCTCAATGGAGGGTTCTAGAATCCCCTACTTACATCCAAAAATATCTAGCATAGTTCTAGATACAACTTGCCTAATCTAGATTATTCTAGGTGAGGCTTAAATATGTACACTTGTGTGGAATGTTCCGGAATGCCCTAGATTATCTTGAATGTTCCGCCACGTTCTTGATTTCTCCGGGACGTTCCAGAAGCTTCCATGAAGACATGGCTTCATGGGCTTAGATATATGATGTCTTGGGCATTTTCTTTGTTTTTAACACATGGCTCGTGACACTAGGATGTGGTGGAGCCCGGGTCTGGATGTGACAATTTGGCACACACTTTTTCATATCGAATTCAACTTTAGGGGCGATGAAGGGCGCCGATTGATTTTCTCATATAGTCTCTATGCGGTATGATTGATTATTATTTAATTTTACAACTTTTTCTTGTTATATGTTTTTTCAAATGAACAATTACACAGAGTTACATTGTAAAGCTATGTTTTATAGGGATACAATGTTTTTTGACAAAACTTATACATGTGTGGGTCATCACATGGGTGTATTTGTAGAGAGATTTTTAATGTGTTCGAAATACGGAGTGATACATCACGTGTCATTATACAAGTGGTGAGATATTTGTATTAAAAAAAATTAAACAACTTAAAAAAAAAAAAAAAACTTCCCCCTTGTATAATGACACATGATATATCATCCGTGTTCCAAACACTATAAAAAATTTCTCATATTTTTAATTACTTTTTCATTTACGATTTTACGTCTTTTATCTTTCTTTTTGTTCTCTCTGTTCTCTCTCCCCTTCTTCGTAGTACTACTCTCCCTCTCTCTATTTATTTGTTGAGCTTGTAATTTATCCAATTACTAGTTGTCCTTCTGCTTATTCAATTATTTCTGTTTTTTCTAGTTCAATTATTTCTTTAGTGTGACACATGTTATAAATTAGCAAAACAAGGCATCAAAATTCTCCCCCTTCAATAAAAAAACAAACAATTCAATATATCATTATACATGAATAAATAATTATTTAATTAGAGCTTGTGACTTGAAAAAAAAAGATTCAATAGGTTGTAAGAACTTATTCAACAACTTTGTAGTGGGAACTTAGTTACTGAAAAATGCTACATTTTAGAAGCCAAATTTTTAAAACTACTTTCAACGTTCAATCTCGTTTGTTAACTACTTTTCATTTTCAGTTTTAGTGTTCAATCTCATTTGTTAATTACTTACAGTTTTCAAATCTAAATTTTTAAAAACTAAAAAAAGTAGCATTCAATTTTCATTTTTCTGCTGAAAACTCGTTTCAATTACAACATGGCCACTTAGAGACCACTTAAAAAATAAAAAAAGAAACTTGGAAAATTGGATTTTCTCTACCTCCATAAAGCAATGAAGAATCGTTTTTAAGTTTTCCTGTACACCTAATTTTCTGTTTTTATTCTTGGGTGCGACCAATAAGCAAGATCTCTGCTTAGAAATCTAGTTTCTCTTTACTTTATCTCAAAGAACGTGATCTCCAAGGTTCAATTTCTAGCCACCCACATAATATCACTTCTCACAATTGGTGACTCTTGATTTGTCATTGAACCATTTCAATGGAAACGGATCAACAATCTTTGTGAGTTTCTCTGTGTGTAGTTCAAATCGAATAGTCATTGTCGCTACAGTACAATAATCTCTCATTTAATAGGGAACGTAGAATATTTTAGAAAATGAAGCCACCTTGATCTTTCTGCTAATTCAATACCAGATCCCATTCCAGTTTAATGTATGGAGAAATCCCTGAAGAACTTACCAGCCTTCTCTTATTGCAGTCACTCAATTTATCGAATAATCGCTTCAATGAAGAATTCCTTCAAAGATTGGTAATATGAGATGGTTAGAATCACTTGATTTGTCCAAGAACAAACTCCAGGTGAAATTCCTCCAAGCATGACTAGTTTGACATTTTTGAGTTACTTGAACTTGTCCTACAACAACTTGGATTCTTCATGGGATTTTGGACTGTACTTGGTTCTTTGCTGGTAAACATGCCATGGAGCATTCTTCTTTCAGGATTACTGAATAGGATAGTGCTTAAAATGTATCATGTAATTGTTGAATATGTTTAGCTTTGTTTTGTGTTTGAGTGAGCTTGTTGCCATTTTATTTTTCTGTTTGTGTGAGCCTTGTTTGTCAAATTTCATCTTTTTTTTTTTTAACTTTGTTTTAACAATGTTATCCCTTTTAAATAAAAAGACTTGTTATCTGAACAAGTATCTCTTCATTCAGCAAAAATAATTTGAATGACATGAGAAATGTGTGAAAATGAAGAAATTTTTTAGGGTGATAGGAACACACACCTCAGCAGGACGGGTGGTGTTGCCAACCAATTGCGGTTCGACAGCTGGATTTTGGACGTTTTAGCTCACTTAAGCACACCTTGAAGCTTCTCTAAAATAAAAAATAAAAAAAATAAAATAATAAAAAAATAAAAAAATAAAAAAAATAAAAAATAAAAGCACACCTTGAAGCTGAAAAGTCAGAATTCCCTTTTAACTCTGTTATGTCCGGTTACAACTGAAGCAGAGGCAATGAAAGCAGTGTTTCTGGGCTGTGGCTCTCTTCAATGGTGAGGTGGTCGCTGCCAAACAAAGATTATTTATTTATTTACTTATTTATTGATATCCCCGATAAGCTACAAATATGTACATATACATGAGTCAAAATAAACAAATAAGAGGGAGCCTTCACAAATGTTGCTTAGGAGAAGTCTCAGCAGTCGGTAGAGCCCCAGAAAGAGAAGGCACCGGAGGGGGATCATTCGGAGCCTCAGTACTGGACAGAACCCTAGAAGGAGGAGGCATCAGAGGTTGATCATTTGGAGCTTCATTACGCGGTACAGCCCCAGAAGACGAAGGCAATAAATGCCTTTGGAACAAACCCACAAATCTCTGATGATCAAGTAAAACCTGACCATCAGTTTCCTTCATCTGGTCCAGCTTCCTCTTCATGTTTGTAGCATAGTCATGTGCGAGACGGTGCAACTGTTTATTCTCATGCTTGAGCCCTCTAATCTCCTGTTTGAGACTCATCACTTCGGCCGCCAATGCTTCAACTTGGCGGGTTCGAGCAAATAGGCGTTGGGCCATATTAGACACAGAACCTGCACACTGAACACTGAGAGCCAGCGAATCCTTAACAGCTAACTCATCAGACCGTTTGGAAAGTAGTCTGTTATCTTTGGGAGTGAGAAGGTTCCTGGCCACCACCGCAGCGGTTATATCATTCTTCATCACGGAATCCCCAACGGTAAGAGGACCAGTAGGGGAGACGAAGGATGGGCGCCATATGTTGTCTGGAGAAGGCGGGGCGGCCTCTTCAACAAGGTTCAAGTCAAAACGACGGTCGGAGGGGCCAGACATTTTCAAAGGTGTTGAAGAGAGAAGAGGTCGGACAAATCAAGATCTTAGAAGTGCAAGAATGGAGCTTCTACTGGTGGAGATTCAAGTGTGCTTTGGAACTTAATGCCAGCCCCTATAAAAAGATGCACTCGACGGAGCTTCAGACATCAAAGAGGCGCCTGCTCAGAAATCGAAGAGGCGTTTGCTTTCTCAAAAGTTGGGCTGATCAAAGACCACGAAAGCTGATATCAGAAATCGAAGAGGCGTTCACTTTCTCAAAAGCTGGGCTCCTCAGAGACCATGAGGGCCGATCTCAGAAATCGAAGAGGCACCTACTTTTCCAGCCTTGTCAGCACCTGTCACACGCACACTCAGCTTTGCGGAAATTATGGGTATTCTGTCGAAGACTTCTGGGGAAGTAGAAAACACATGAATCTTACTGTCCAATCACCCACTTCCCACACGCAACAATAGCTCATGGGTACCACAGATAACTTTGCCAAAGTTCTCTGCCAAAGTTGAGCACGTGAAGCTTGCAGCTCCCACTACATCGCTCTGACCAAGAAGGGTAAAAGAATAGCAAAGAAACAGCACTAACAAAGTTTAGACCCATAAATTTTGAAGGTCTAGCTACCATATTATTACCCACAAGGGTAAAGGAACAGTACCACTGCTGGATAATTGGAAAGTCCCTGTGTGTCAACCTCTGTGCCTCGTGGCAAGGTAGACTAGCAAACATGCCCAACCTTTACTCACATTCGAGAAAACACTCCCAATAAAATTGCTTGCTCCAAAATCGAAGAGGCACCGTCCTCCGAATCTCGAGAGCCAGACTCCCAACATGACTACTTTCTCAAAAATCGAAGAGAGGGTAAAGGAACAGTACCATTGCTGGATAATTGGAAAGTCCCTGTGTGTCAACCTCTGTGCCTCGTGGCAAGGTAGACTAGCAAACATGCCCAACCTTTACTCACATTCGAGAAAACACCCCCAACAAGACTGATTGCTCCAAAATCGAAGAGGCACCGCCCTCCGAATCTCGAGAGCCAGACTCCCAACATGATTACTTTCTCAAAAATCGAAGAGACACTGCTCCCCGAATCTCGAGAGCCAGACCCCCAGCATGATTGCTTTCTCAAAAATCGAAGAGGCATCGTTCTCCGAATCAATCGAAGAGGCGCTCGCTTTCTCAAAAGCTGGGCTGCTCAGAGACCACGAGGGCCGATCTCAGAAATCGAAGAGGCACCTACTTTTCTAGCCTTGTCAGCACCTGTCACACGCACACTCAGCTTAGCGGAAATTATGGGCATTCTGTCGAAGACTTCTGGTGAAGTAGAAAGCATATGAATCTTACTGTTCAATCACCCACTTCCCACACGCAACAATAGCTCATGGGTACCACAGATAACTTTGCCAAAGTCTCTGCCAAAGTTGAGCACGTGAAGCTTGCAGCTCCCACTACATCGCTCTGACCAAGAAAGGTAAAAGAATAGCAAAGAAACAGCACTAACAAAGTTTAGACCCATAAATTTTGAAGGTCTAGCTACCATATTATTACCCACAAGGGTAAAGGAACAGTACCACTGCTGGATAATTGAAGTCCCTGTGTGTCAACCTCCGTGCTTCGTGGCAAGGTAGACTAGCAAACATGCCCAACCTTTACTCACATCCGAGAAAACACTCCCAACAAGATTGCTTACTCCAAAATCGAAGAGGCACCGCCCTCCGAATCTCGAGAGCCAGACTCCCAACATGACTACTTTCTCAAAAATCGAAGAGAGGGTAAAGGAACAGTACCATTGCTGGATAATTGGAAAGTCCCTGTGTGTCAACCTCTGTGCTTCGTGGCAAGGTAGACTAGCAAACATGCCCAACCTTTACTCACATCCGAGAAAACACTCCCAACAAGATTGCTTACTCCAAAATCGAAGAGGCACCGCCCTCCGAATCTCGAGAGCCAGACTCCCAACATGATTACTTTCTCAAAAATCGAAGAGACACTGCTCCCCGAATCTCGAGAGCCAGACCCCCAGCATGATTGCTTTCTCAAAAATCGAAGAAGCATCGTTCTCCGAATCTCGAGAGCCAGATACCACATACCACTTTTTCAAAGTGCTCTGACAGAGTTAAAACATGTGAAGCTGGCAGCTCCCACTACCGTGCTATGACCAAGCAGGGTAAAGGAATAGCATTACTACTTTTTGTTAGGGAGACTCCTATATATGTCGACCTCCATCCCCAACGGACAGGCAGACCTGCAAAAATGCTCAACCCTTCCTCATATCTGAGAGGGCACTCCCAACGAAGCCTTTCGAAATATTCAGCTTTCTTTCCCCCCGATAATACCTCTGCAAACAAGCTATACTAGAGCAAGAATATCTCATATCATCAGGGTTAAAAGCAAGAGTATCCCATATCATGCTTTTTCCCTGTCTTTTCCTTTGGCCTTGTTTTTACCTGCAAGACAAGGAGAAAGAGAGCAATCAGTCAGCACTTGAAATCAAGTTCCCAGCCAGGAACTGACTGCCTGGAACCCCTTACCTGATTACTTACCTGGCATTGCTCTCGAGTACTCATCTTCAACATCTTATGTGTCCAGGGAAGATACCGCATCTGCTTGAGGGACAGATAGGGCAAGTGCGAAGGATACAAGGAAGCATGTGGAGACAAGCGTAACAGCACACATGCCGATACATCCATTACTCTGTCAAAAGCAAAAGTATCCCATATCAGCAGGGTCGAACGTACTCTAGATTTGATGGACTTGTTTTGACCCTCAAATTCTTCAGTCGGCCTTATACTCTGGAGGAAACCAGAAAACCCTCCAGCTCAGTTCAAGAATAAGCCTGTGGAAAGTTACTTCTTCAAAAGCAAAAGTATCCCATATCATCTCTTCTCATTTTTCTTCTCTTTATCCTTCATGCTGCTGCAAGATGGGGAGAAGGTGAACAATCAGCCGGAGCTCTGATTGCTTACCTTGTCTGTCACCTCTTTCAGCAGATCCCCTAGCTCGGCGACTTGGGGGACTCCTACTACATGGTTTGTATCGCGCTTGACCAAGCCTGAAACTACAAGTAAGCTTCAAGTGAAATTGATACATTACCTTGTGCATCTCCACCAGTTAAAGATACCACCCCTGGATGGAGGAAGAGTACTTCCAGAGAAGCTGCCACATCTACCTATGCGACAGATAAGGCAAGTCAAGATGATACCACACTCCGATACTTAGAAGTTTCGTGATTACGAGATCATTCTCCCACAATATTTCCTAATGTCATTTGTACTCTAATGTCATTTGTACTAAATCATTCACTTGTACTCACTAAAGGAGAGCTTGAACCTATGTACTTGTGTAAACCCTTCACAATTAATGAGAACTCTTCTATTCCGTGGACGTAGCCAATCTGGGTGAACCACGTACATCTTGTGTTTGCTTTCCTATCTCTATCCATTTATATACTTATCCACACTAATGACCGGAGCAATCTAGCGAAGATCACAAAAAGCGACCGTTTTCGCTACCTAGGATCTATCTTGCAAGAGAACGGAGAATTAGATGGAGATCTCAACCATAGAATACGAGCTGGATGGATGAAGTGTAAGAGTGCATCCGGCGTGTTGTGTGACCGTCGTAGGCCACTGAAGCTCAAGGGAAAATTTTATAGGACGGCAATAAGGTCAGCGATGTTGTATGGCACAGAATGTTGGGCGATGAAACATCAACACGTACACAAAATGGTAGTAGCGGAGATGAGGATGCTTCGTGGGATGTGTGGGCACACGAGAAAGGATAAGATTGAGAATGAGGATATCCGAGGTAAAGTAGGAGTAGCCGAAATGGAAGGAAAGATGAGAAAAAATCGGTTCTGGTGATTTGGACATGTGCAAAGAAGGCCGACTGACGCTCCGGTTCGAAGATGTGACTACGGGACAGAGGTTCAGGGCCGAAGGGGTAGAGGAAGACCTAGGAAAACTTTGGAAGAGACTCTAAGAAAAGGCTTAGAGTACTTGGATCTAACGGAGGATATGACACAAAACCGAGCGCAATGGCGTTCTAGGATTCATATAGCCGACCCCACTTAGTGGGAAAAGGCTTTGTTGTTGTTGTTGTTGTTGTTGTTGTAAGATTTTAAAAGGCTTCTTAACCGAGATCGAAATGCAAGCAAGGAATCTAATTTTTTTGGTTTTTACAAAAAAGGTGAGAAAGTGTAGGGTGTTTGGTTTCTGAGAAAATCCTAGAATTTGATGTTTAATTTAGAATGGCACTACCCTAAAATGTCTTGGAATCAAGCTCAAATCAGGGAAAGGACTTTGCTTTCCTCTTCACCATCATCATCCTCTGTGTGTAAAATTAGCCCATCAATTCGTTTTATCATAATTGGTTTCTAAGAAATCCTCGAAGGACTGTCCCAAATCTCGCTCCTGGTCACCTCTTTACTGTCGTCGAAGCAACGGACGACGAGTTGTTGCCTCGATTCTTCTGGTTTGCTTTTAGGAGAAGAGAAGGAAGGAGACAGAGAAGTGAGAAGGTTTTTTTTTCCTTTTCATTATGTTCAATTTTGTTCAAACCAAAAAAAAATGATTATGTTCAATTTTGTTCAAACAAAAAAAAATTGAAAGTTTTAACGAAACAATTTCCGATATTGTTTATTTTTAATTAAAAATTATATATATATTTTTTTTTCTGATACAATTTACTATATCTTTATGTTTTTTTTATCTAAATTAAAGTTCTTTTTAAACTTTCTGTTAGATTTTCTTCAAAAAAAAAAAAAAAAAAAAAGGGGAAACAGATTTTGACCTTTTAGCTTTTCATGGTTTGCTTTAAGTGAACCAAAAACTTAAAGTGTGTTTTCCGTCACCCTCAAAAAACAATGGAAGACGTAACACACACATATCTTGCTAAGGTGTATTCCCGTCATCCTCAAAAACTTTTCGTGAAAATGATTTACAGTTAGTTACCTATTAATTAATTATTAGTAAAATCACATTATTTTATTTTACATTTACTAGTTTTTTTTTTCACACTTTCTCAATTTTAAAATTAGAGGTGTTAAATTATTATTAGCAAACCCCCCTTCCCCCTCCCTTAGATAGTTCCAACGCCAAGCGCCGCCTCCGCGAGGCCGAGGACCGCCTCCGCAATACCATCGAGGAGCTCCAGAACCGCCAGCGAGCCGCCGCCGCCACTGGCTCACAGCTCCATCCCCCCCCCCTGCGACCATGCCGCGGACGAGTCTTGCGTCACCCACACCATTGATAATCTATGCCAGAGCTCTCTCTTGTCGTACGCCGTCAAGGTTGGAATTGGCATCCTTATTCGCGCTTTTAAGCTCGCGCGCCGGCAGTCGTACTCTTCGCTCCTCGATCTTAAGGTATGGATTGGCAGTTTCTGTAATCACTCCGTTTTTGTGCCCGATTGTGTTCGTTTATCATTAGTCAGTAAAATGATTGTGTTTTTTGATTAATAATCTCAAGAATTGGAGCAAAATTTTATGATTGAACTGACAAATTGCTCAGTCGGTGATAGTGAATTCGAGTGAACTCTTGCAAATTTGAAATGTTTAAGGTTATGTACGCGTCAGTAGTAATACTTCAACAAAATGATAATTTAAAATATTTTGCTCAATCAGTGACAGTGAATGTACGCTTTTGTAATGCGTCCTGGAAGCTTGCCAAAATCTTATCAAGAATTTATGCAGAAGACTGGGCCAGTTGCCCAACCTGTATACAAGGGCTATAAGGGATGGCTGTAGAGGCCACCCGGTCGATATTGCCTTGTTCGGTTGTTCATCCAGATACAAATTCTTGTTTAGCTCAGAATGCACGGGCTACATCAGCTACATTTAGGAAAACGTTTCTGCTTTACTTTTATTTGACGTTTGTGTCATTCGTTGTTTTCCGCCTACAGAAGGTACATTCTTCAAACTCAGCCTTTTCTTCTCATTATTTACTAGGATATTGCTTCTTTAACAATTATTGTGTGAAATGGCGCGTTTACCTAATAGTTCTGCCGACCACGATATTGGATTTATTGCCATGAATGCACATTTGCCTTCAAAAGGCAATTTGATGTTCCTTTCTATGCTACTTTGTTATATCCAGTTTGCCACTATTTTGAGCTAAGATCTAACATTTTCACTATCTTGAGTTAAGATCTAACTTTTTCACCAACGGAATGTTTTGCAGACTTGGGGGTTATTACATAGCACTTCTACTCACTTAAAGAGATTTGTTTTACTTTCTGATCTTTGAGTG
Organism: Malus baccata; assembly: GCA_006547085.1. Lineage (NCBI taxonomy): Eukaryota > Viridiplantae > Streptophyta > Magnoliopsida > Rosales > Rosaceae > Malus > Malus baccata. Next base: position 58,417 of record VIEB01000295.1, on the reverse strand, counting down.
AATAATTCCTTGTGAACTTGGAAATCTCTCAAGTCCAAGTGTTGTGCACCTCGGTTGATATGAATTTTGTAGATACTAGAAGGGCATATGATTGTTAGAGTTGTGGATTAAATCATTTACATGTTTGATATGCCTAGCTAGCAAGGAGGGTCTTTAGCTTGTACGAGGGGCTGTTCCCAGTTCCAGGTGGGGCCGCGAATACGACTGGCCTTAAAGTTGTGTCTCTACAGATGGACTAGCTACTTAAATGGCTGTATGTATAGTTCAACCCTTCTTTTCATCTCTGAGCAAGAAAAATCAGAGCTTTAATTATTCTGCATGACTTTTCATCCATTCATCATCATATGGAATATATCACAGTTTCATGCATGACTTCAGAAGGCAATTCGATGTTCCATTCTATGCTACTTTGTTATTGCCAGTTTGCCACTATCTTGGGCTAAGATCTAACATTTTCACTACCTTGAGTTAAGATCTAACTTTTTCACTCACGGAATGTTCTGTGCAGACCGGGGGTTATTACATAGCATTTTTACTCACTTAAAGAAATCTGTTTTACTTTCTGATCAGTTTGAGTGAATAATTCCTCGTGAACTTGGAAATCTCTCAAGTCTAAGTGTTTAGCTACGACTTGTATGAAGGACTGTTCCCAGTTCCAGGTGGGGTTGTGAATATGACTGGTCTTAAAGTTCTGTCCCTACAGATGGACTAGCTACTTAAATGGCCGTATGTATAGTTCGAACCAGGATTCTCTCCTGAGCATTTCCCTAGGGATCCCGCAATCATGTCCGTTCATCGTGTATCGTGCGGTCAGAAATCATTTAAAATTTAAATTTTAAAATTCAAATATGAATAGTACCTAACAAAAATTGACCGCACGATATAAAATGAACGGACAAAATTGCGGGATCCCTAGGATCCCAGGGAAATGCTCAGGAGAGAATCCTGGTTCGTATAGTTCAACCCTTCTTCTCATCTTTGAGCAAGAACAATCAATCATTCAATGACAGTCGGACTGTCTCATTCATGGCCATGGATTCTAAAAAGCCTACGTTTTCATCCCGTTGAGGATGGTTTAGAAAAAAGATGGTCCCTTTTCCTCAAAGTTTGCAACCGTTCCTCACTTCATTTGATTATTAATGTGCCAATTATTTCTTTAATTCTTCAACTTTATTTACATAGTAAATTACTAATGTTTATGATCTTTCTTTCCTAACGTTATCAACCATTCCGTTAAAGGGCTCGTTAGATATTTTTTCTCACTAGAAATGCATGCATGACTGCCTGCCTAGCTATGAATTCTGTAGCTATCAAAGCATCTCCAAGGGAAGTAACATTTGGGTGGCGAAGTTAAATTTTCTATGTCACGTAGGAAAAACGCACCTCTAACGGAGCTAACAACTCAATTAACAAATTAAAGAATTAGCAATTGACCTTGCAGTTGCTACTTCTTCAAGTTAGCAAATTGTGTCCTACATGGTACAATTTAATTTATGTTTTATCGACATGGCACAATTTAATTCACCTCTCCCAGACCCTGCGTAAAGTAGGAGCCTTGTGCACTGGGTACGACCTTTTTTTTTTATCGACATGGCACTGCCACATCAGCAAAATTATGTGTCCCACATTTGTCACATCATCTCTTCACAGCCAAGTCGACAGATTGGCTAACGGGGTCTGAAACAAACAAATTTGTAAATTAATGTATGACATTACAATGTTCAAAAAATGAGGTATAAGTTTGTTATGTAGCTTTAAGTTAAGGTGATAAAATATAATTTACCCTTTAAATTAATACTTGAAGGATCTATTATTCCCAATTCCGAGAGGGACCCGAGATTAACTTCTGTTTCTATAGATGGACTAGCTAGTTGTTAAATTCTAAAATAAATAAATAAAATCCATCTTATCTTGTCATTTGTGAGATTTTTGTCAAAGATTCCAAGGGTCCGTCCGACTGCTACAGTCATTGATGTGCATCGATTTTGAAAATGCGGTATATATATAGTTTGCACTACTCTGGATCGTTCATTCACAAACACATCACCTACTTCATAGACTAAAACTTTATGGAGAGAAGCATGAGAGTTGTTTTACTACTAATCAGGGTTCTAGCTATTGCAACCATTACTTTCAGTATTGGTTTATGCAATGGTATTCCCGGTTGGCCTCCGCTTTGCAAAGAAAGCGAAAGACAAGCACTTCTGATGTTCAAGCAAGATCTCGAGGACCCTGCCAATCGGCTTTCGTCGTGGGTTGCAAAAGAAGGTTCAGACTGTTGCCGTTGGACAGGAGTTGTCTGTGATCACATAACCGGCCACATCCACGAGCTGCACCTTAATAATTCCGACTCTGGATTGGATTTCAACTCTTCCTTTGGTGGTAAGATAAATCCTTCTTTGCTCAGTTTAAAGCATCTCAACTACTTGGACTTGAGTAACAATTTTTTCTATGGAACACAAATTCCTAGTTTCTTTGGTTCTATGACAAGTTTAACACACCTTAACCTTGGACACTCAGAGTTTGAAGGAGTAATTCCTCATAAACTAGGAAATCTCTCCAGTCTAGGCTATCTCAATCTTAGTAGTGGTTTCTTTGGTCCCAATCTGAAGGTAGAGAACCTTCAGTGGATTTCTAGTCTTTCTTTGCTGAAACACTTGGACTTGAGTTCTGTAAATCTTAGCAAAGCATCTGACTGGTTGCAAGTTACAAACATGCTCCCTTCTTTGGTAGAGTTAGATATGTCCAATTGTGAACTTGATCAAATTCCCCCTCTACCCACCCCAAATTTTACTTCCCTGGTCTTCCTTGATCTTTCTTTCAACTTTTTTTATTCTTCGATGCCGAGGTGGGTTTTCAGTCTTAAAAATCTAGTTTCTCTTTATCTCCATTTTTGTGGTTTCCAAGGTCCAATTCCTAGCATTTCACAGAATATCACATCTTTGAGGGAAATTCATTTGTCATACAATTCTATTACTGGACAACTTCCAAGCAATATTCAGAATATGACTGGTCTTACAACTCTTAATCTCATGCGGAACGAATTCAATTCTACTATACCTGAATGGTTGTATAGCTTGAACAATCTCGAGTCCTTACTTCTTTCTTACAATGCCTTTCGTGGTGAAATATCGAGTTCCATTGGAAACCTTAAGAGTTTAAGGTGCTTTGATCTTTCGGGTAATTCAATATCAGGTCTCATTCCAATGTCCCTAGGAAACCTGTCAAGCTTAGTAGAACTAGACATATCTGGAAATCAGTTTAATGGAACTTTCATAGAAGTTATTGGTAAACTCAAATTGCTAACAAGTTTGGATATATCTTATAATTCGTTCGAAGGTGTGGTGTCGGAAGTTTATTTTAGTAACCTTACAAAATTGAAGCATTTCATTGCAAAAGGAAACTCATTTACTCTGAAAACCAATCGAGATTGGCTTCCTCCTTTTCAACTTGAAAGTTTACAATTGGATTCATGGCATCTGGGACCTAAATGGCCAATGTGGCTTCAGACACAAACACAGTTAACAGATCTAAGCTTATCTGGCACAGGAATTTCAAGTACTATTCCAACTTGGTTTTGGAACTTAACATTCCAATTAGTTTATCTGAATCTCTCTCACAATCAATTGTACGGGAAGATTCAAAATATAGTTGTTGCTCCTCTTTCAACAATTGATCTCGGTTCTAACAATTTCACTGGTGCATTGCCTATTGTTCCCACCTCATTAATTTTGCTAGATCTTTCCAATTCATCATTTTCTGGATCTGTTTTCCACTTCTTCTGTGATAGGCCGGATGAAATTAAGATGCTTGTTTTTCTGCATCTCGGGGACAATCTCCTCACTGGAAAAATGCCCGACTGTTGGATGAATTGGCAACTCTTGGGATTCCTAAATTTAGAAAACAACCACCTAAGTGGGAATGTCCCAATGTCCATGGGATACTTGGAAGATCTAGAATCGCTGCACTTGCGCAATAATCACCTGTACGGAGAATTGCCACATTCCCTGCAGAACTGTACCAGGTTGTCAGTTGTTGACCTTAGAGAAAATGGGTTTTCCGGAAGCATACCAATATGGATAGGGAAAAGCCTTTCAGGGTTGCATGTTCTTAACCTTCGTTCAAATAAGTTTGAAGGAGATATTCCTAATGAAGTTTGTTATTTGAAAAGTCTCCAGATATTGGACCTTGCACATAACAAACTCTCAGGAATGATACCGAGATGCTTCCACAATTTGAGCGCCTTGGCTAATTTTTCAGAATCATTTTCTCCAATTATTTTTTCACTTATGTTGATGGATGGAGTTCCAGAGAAAGCAATCTTGGTAAAGAAGGGGATAGAAATGGAATATAGCAAGATTCTGGGATTCGTAAAAGGCATGGACCTTTCATGCAACTTTATGTATGGAGAGATCCCTGAAGAACTTACCGGCCTCCTCGCATTGCAGTCACTCAATTTATCGAATAATCGCTTCAGTGGAAGAATTCCTTCAAAGATTGGTAATATGGCACAGTTAGAATCTCTCGATTTTTCAATGAACCAACTTGATGGTGAAATTCCTCCAAGCATGAATAATTTGACATTTCTGAGTCACTTAAACTTGTCCTACAACAATTTGACGGGACGAATTCCGGAAAGCACTCAGCTGCAGAGCCTTGATCAATCTAGCTTCGTCGGCAACGAACTATGCGGAGCTCCACTCAACAAGAATTGTAGCGCAAATGGGGTGATACCGCCACCAACAGTTGAGCAAGACGGCGGAGGAGGATACCGTTTACTCGAAGACGAGTGGTTCTACGTGAGCTTGGGAGTTGGATTCTTCACGGGGTTTTGGATTGTGCTTGGTTCTTTGCTGGTAAACATGCCATGGAGCATTCTTATTTCACAGTTGCTGAATAGGATAGTACTTAAAATGTATCATGTAATTGTTGAATATGTTTAGCTTTGTTTTGTACTTTGAGTAAGTTTGTTGGCATTTTCCTTGCTGTGACGGATACGCACGTATGGTTGTGTTGTATGATTGTGTCAAATTCATCCTCCTGTGTTGTTGTATTTTTTTTTTTTTTTTCAGGTTTGGCTTTACAGGGGTTGAGTTTCATGTCCCCCCTCCCTTGTATCGTTTTTGTTTTCGTTTCTAGAGGGGTAAGGTTTATGTCCCCCCTTCTTACTCAATATTGTTTTTTCGTTTTCTTGGCATTATGAGGGGTAAGGTTTATGTCCCCCCTGACTAGGTGTAAATTTTTTTTTCATTATCAATAAAATATTCCTCGTACCGTCGAGGTTTTCTTAAAAAATAAAAAAAAATTATCCCATTTAAAATTAAAAGACTTGTTTTCAAACAAGTAACTCTTCATTCAGTAGAAGTAAATTATGACATGAGAAATGTGCGAACATGGTTTAGGGATTACTTACCCATTAATTAATTATCAGCAAACTCACATTATTTCGTGGTTGTATTTTTAATTATTTTTCATTTACAATTTTACCCCTCTATCTTTCTTTTGTTCTCTCTCTTCACTCTCCCCTCCTTCGTACTTCTCTCACCCTTCTTCGTACTTATTCATGTGACACCTCTTCTTTTGTTCTCTCTCCTCACTCTCCCCTTCTTCTTCGCAGTACTTCTCTCACCCTTCTTCGTACTTATTCATGTGACAACTCTCTCTCTTCTACAAGAAAACCCAATTGCTATGCAGCTTTGAAATGCTCGTGGAGCAAGCAAAATGGTGACGATGGAGTTAGCATGTTCCTATGTTATTTAGAGGCATTCTCTGTCACAAAGCATTCGTATTGATGCCAATATACGCAAAGTATATAGACTTGAAACTGGATACATTATGAAGCAACTTTGTTCCTAGAATAAATAAAATCGACTCGACTCAACATGTATCGATCTGTAGTTGCTTGACATCCTAAGCATAAGGGTTAAGAACAGGGGTCTGTTTAAATCTCTGAAAATAACAGAACAAGGGCATATATTGCATGTACAAAAGACCCGGAAACAAAGTTTTACGACAGGAAAGAAGAAAAAAGAAATACCAGAAGTATAGGGATAGTCCCTCGTCCTTGCGTGTGGATGAATGCATCATGCGTGCTACGACGGTGAAGGAAGAATAGAAAGTTTCGAAGAATCCGACTCCAGCACTCTACATGAGTCTCCGGCATTAGCGAAACTTCATCTCATTTGGTTTGCTGCCCCTAAATGCTGAAAGAGAGAAGAATGACCTTGTTGCAGCTGAAACACAGATAGCAGAGAGTATTGGAATCTTAATCAAGCGAATTAGAAATGGCGCGTAGAAATTCTGTATGCAGTTGTAGAAAAAATTTGCAGGAAAATAAAAAATCATAGAAAACGATACTGTGTGTACTTGTAACACGGAAAGACAACCTTTAGTTGCCGGTCCTGCATCTGCATCGCGGTTCTCTTGTGACTTATGTGAACTCTGCCCGTCAAATCTGCTAATATTTGATTGAGCTGCATGCACAAATCCAAAATGATTATTAGCATGAGGAAAAAATGAACATCCAACCACCTAACTTTTCTCTACTACAATATGAAATACAATCTTCTTTTGTCAACTATCTGCTTTCACAACAAATTAAAGCAAGGGTTAGCGAGGGAGGGAGGAAAGGAGCAAAAGAAAAAATACACAAAGGCATGACGAAATTCTAACGAAAGCAGGAAACTTACTAGAGTACGGTTCATACTTCCTTGTATGAAGCGAAGACTTTCTGAGTACACTGTCAGCATCATCCTCTCCTTCAGAGAAAACCGACGGACTAGACCAACCAGTCGAATTGGCATCTCCCTTGCTCTTCCGAGCAAATTTTAAGAGCCTCTTCAGTCCTTTTGGAACACAATAGCAGGAGGATTTTCAGCATTTCCCCACTCAATATTATACGGTTTGTTACTTTCTTCTTGCAGCATCTGGGACAAAGAATGGCGGACACGAGGACTTGACAGTCCAGCTGGTGCAACATGGGCTGAAGTGGTTACTTGAGATGAGCCGTTGTTACATGGGGACATGGCCTGATGCTCCTCTATTTCCACCCAAGCACTTGGGGAGATGGTTGATTCTTCTTCAGCTTGAACTTGCAATGACGATTCTGCAACATTTTTAAAGTCATCATTATGATCAGGAGAAACTGGGTCAACATGTTGTGTCTCACTACACATCAGGCTATCATTTACCAGAGCTTCTGGTTCCACAGCATCATTTGAAAGGCCGACAGACACTATATCTGGCTCTTGATGCTGACTCACAGGATCAGAAGCGCTACCAAGCACCTCATCCTCTTGAGTTTCAATAATATTTGTGTTGTTTCTCAAAGATTCCTCCGATTGAGGAGAACTTCTTGTCTTGTTAACGACAGGGCAACACCAGGGCTCGTTCGAGTACCCTTCCGAATAAATGGTTTTGATTCCACGGGCACTACACTGCTTTTCTAGGTCACCTTGTTGTGCTTTGCTGGAATTATATCAGAATAATCACCAGAGGTTGTCACTACTTTAGGTTTTGTTGTTTTACCACTCTTTTTCACTGCTTCTCATTTACTCCCTTCGAGCTCCTGTCATTAGTAATCACAGATTCCTTCACATTCCTCTGTTTCCGTCGGGGTCTTTCCACTTTAGCGCTGGGTGGTGTTGGCTTGCGTTTTTGACGGGTCGGGGTATTGTTGGTAACCCCAATAGCGGTCGTTAATTCCCTTCTTAATGCAGTGAGCCTCGAGTCCAGAGCCCGCAAAAGTTCATTCCTGACAGCACAATTTCCTATAGTGACATGCTGATGCAACTCAAATGAAATCTTAAATGAAGAATTAAAAGGACATACTTTGAAGCATCTGATGATGCAATCCCAGCTTCACAATATCTTACTTGGTTTTTACAGAATGCATTTCATTTATGCACAGTGATAAAGGTTGATGTCTTGGGCAATACTCCAGTCACAGCCACCTGAACTTCTTGTGTCAAGTAATCCATTGTAGAATTCACAGTTTCCGTCTCTCTCATTGCTTCTTCAGAACCTGAAATTCAATAAAGCCATGAAATTTTAGACAACACAACCTAAAATTGAATAAGACAAGTGGGGACTTCCATAGGGGAAAAACAAGGAAAAAGTTCATCCCTATTATGTTTAGTCTAGCATTTCTCTTGGCCAAGCAATATTTTGAATACATCCATGGTTTCAATGTTTTTCCCCAACTGTAGGACTTTTCAGAAAAGGCAAATGTGGACTGTCAATGTCACCTGTTACACCAGTTTCGACCGGTCTCTGACCTCACTTTGTTGGTTGGAAATCCCAGCAGGATTACCTATAACACAACATTGACGTTATTCAAACAACTATAGTCAAAGAAATTCCTTTAAAATAATCTTGATATCTTACTTGAGCCCACTGTTATACTTGTAATGCCTTTATCGATATCAATTGCAGAATGTACAGCATCCTCTTCGACCATTGCATCTTCAAAACCTGAGATTTTGACAAAGCCAAAGCAGAGCAGTGATGGGAAAGGGAGAGTAAGAAGTTTTCAAATTAAATTACACATTAGTTCCTGTAATTACTTTTTATGAACTTAAGGTTCTTCAGGTTGTAATGTGTCATACCTTTATCTTTAGCAACTTGAGCAACAACTCCAGTTCGATTGTGCTTCTCACCTGCAAAAGTAGAATTTATTTAGGCTACAGTGTTCTATTCGACTGTGCTTAGTGGATTTTTAGGGTTGTTAGCCTCTCATACATTTCAAATCCAACCTTGTGATCATAGACAATTCGAATATATCATTTGTGGACTCCACAGCCATAGATCCACCGCCATTATGTTCCTCGCCTGCACATGCTCGCACACATTAGATTTTGAAATAATTACAGATCTACAGAATGCCGTAGCTTTGACATACGCACACCTATTGCTGGATCATTCGAGTATTCAACAAGCAATTCGGTCAGTTTCTGAGGACTATTGATTTTCTTACCATGCAATTTCAGTGGTCTGCCCTCCTATCATGTCCTACTCTATGTCGTGGAATGCATCAACTTTATCCAACAAGCTAAAATCTCTTTCAGTCGAATTTGGAGGCTGAGACCGAATCTGATGGCCCCACGTACGACAATTTTAACATCGCTGTTGTTTGATTTCTTACATTGAAGCAAGAAAGAGTCGATCCCCAGTTGACCAAGATAAATTGCTGGAAACCAAGCATTAAATAGTCTTTCTTCGTCCGGATTCATTTCAACTGCAGTCCCAGGGCTGAAATTTGATCCCATCATCATCTCTGAAACAATAGGGAAAAATATCAGTTTCTGTCTATGACAATTGACAACCATATATAGCATAAGAAAATTTTCAAAGAAAAAGTCATAAATAACCTGCATGCTCTTAAATCATGAAAACCCATGTCAGAAAACTTCAAAGAAAAAATCATAAATAAACGCACAAAAAACCCAATGCAACCATAAACCTTGAAAAATCATGCAGCGGAAAACAAAACCCACATGCAACACCAAAAACCCAGAACAAGTACCCAAACGCCGTCCGCCAAAGCCCAGTGAGAACGCAATTCGGACCGCCATTTTCAGTTGTCTTCTGTCACTTCGCCGATAAAATAATCAGAGCGTGGGAGAAAGTGGCAGAGTGGGAGTGAGACCTCTCCCCTCCGCTCGCTCTTTATTTTTTCTCTCTCTCTTTAACTTTGTGAAATCAACACAATCCTGACCGTTGAAAGAAAAAGAGCAAAAAGGGGGAAAAGTAGGGGGAAAGAGAATCTTAATCCGATATCTGCTAAGTTATCAATCAGTCAAAAGGGTTTTGATTTGTTGCGGATGCGGGGGGAGAGAAAAAGTTCTCATCTTTCCATCATATAACTTCTACGTCATTTGTATTTTTAACAAATAATATTATTTAAATTATAAGAGTGAGAAGTGAGCGAAGTTTTATAGTAAACGAACAATAATGTGGTTCAAATTCGTTTTTGACGATAATTGAACTAGTATCTTTGTAAAAGCGGAGACAAAATAAATTAATACCAACAGAGACAACAAACCTATATATTTTCAAGAAGATATTATTACTCTAAATTACACTAAAAAACATAGGTGAATTTGAGTATAGGACACAATAAATTAAAGAGAAAGATTATATCTAGCAAGAAAATCTACCACTCGCATCTATATTGATGATTATCCAAAATCATACTTTTTTTTTATAAACGTTGCTACCTCTTAGCAGTCAACACACTATAATGGTGCATAAGGATGGAGGCAGCTTAAGGCTGAATTGAGACGGCCCCCTACTTATTAAAGTTTTGTGCGAAGGAAAAAAATAATATGATGCCTACATATAAGGGCAGAGAATATATGTATCATATTATTCATGCTTCTTCAAATAAATATAAAGTAAAAGACATATATAACTTGAATTTATCATATTTAAGTACTTTAATGATCAGTTGAAATTTCCAAATAATATGTATAATAATAAGCGATCATTGTGAGAAAAAAAAATGCATACAAGTTGGCCTAATGAAATTTGAGAGGAAAAAAAAAAGCAATGAGATTGTAGAAGATATTATACTATCTTAATTTTTTTTTCTCAAGTATAACTGAAGGTTAAGGTTGCCCCCACTAAAAATGTTTATCGCTCCCCTTGTTATGGTGCAACAATGTTATGGATTATTACTGTCTTTAGCTACTTTTAATTTTGGCTATGCATTTTTTTAGTAGGTAATACAATTAGCTCTCAAGAGAGCCCTAAAATATTAGGGAGAGAGCCTTAGAATCTCAAAAGTATAATTACCATAAAAAATCAACATGTGCAAGAGCTAGAGCTGTGTAACCTCACATATTTTGGGTCAATCTTATAATCATGGATTGTGGTATTATTCATTCATAAACAACCATCAACCTACTGCTCTAGCTAATCAGTAGAATAAAGCTGAAAAACGTAGATTTGAGATTTCAGAAAAGTTTAGATTGTTTTTGTATAGTTTTTGAGTAAAACGTAACTTTTTTTTTAATATATTGTGCGTCAAGAAGGAGAAAGATGGCCGGAAAAACGCCATGCATGTTCATTAATGCATCTCTGATGATAATAACAATTCTACTCACTTCAAGTACCGCTGCCATCGCCGATGATACGATACCGATACCTTCCGATAGTTCCCAAGTAGCTAGCTGGTTCAATAATAATGTGAAAACCTACAATGAACGAAAGTCAACGCTTGACCCTGCCCTTGTTGCAGCTAAGCATGCTCCCCAGGTCATCAAGGTCATGCAAGATGGAGGTGGAAACTTCAAGACCATCACCGACACCATCGATAGCATTCCAGCCGGGAACATAGAATGCGTGTTTGTGTACATCAAAGGGAGGGTGTACAACGAGAAAATCACAATTCCACATAACAAACCATTTGTTATATTCTATGGATCGCCAAAAAGTATGCCAAATATTACATTTGATGGCACTGTGCAGAAGTATGGGATGGTGTGTGGTGACACATTGATCGTGGAATTAGACTATCTGCTAATAGTGTTCAAATTTTCACTTGGTCTTTCCTTTCTATTAATTTGTGGATCAATTTTAGTGGCTTATCGTTGGTGAAAAGGTTAATTAGTCTCATTACTTGAGATAATGAGGATATTGAATTGTGATTACGATTTCAAATCCGCAGCGGAACGGCATCTTTGTTAGTGTTTTACGTAATGCTATCTGCACACCCTAGGCTTTTCCTTATTTCTCCCTGCTCTTTGCTTTCCCCAACCCTAGGATCCTCCCCCTCCTTCCCCCCGATCAAGAAATCCGAAACCCACAGCCCAAAACTCACCCATCCTTCGCCCCTCTCCTTGGCTTGCCACTTTCCTCATCTCCCGGTGGTTGGTTCTCTCCATTCCATTCAATGTCGGTGAGTTCTTTCTCTGCTCTTGGGGATTTTATTCTCTTCCTGATTGCTCTGATAGATAATCGTGATTGCTTGATTTTTTTTATTTTTTATTTTTTATTTTTATTTATTTATCTAGACAGTATACTCTTTCTCTCTCTCTCGATCTAATTTTAAGTGATTGAAAATTGGGTTAGTCTTTTTCCATGGTTCGAATTGAAATGCAGCTGAATCTATCTCCCTTCGGCAGCGTTTTGGCGAATCCGTTTGTGTTCAATGGCCATTTGAGCGATGCCACTGAGAGCTTTGGGGTTTCGTTCTTGGTCCCCTTTTTGCTGTTCCAAGGTGGCGCGATGGATTTGTCAAAGGTGGGCGAGAAGATTCTGAGCTCCGTTAGGTGTGCCAGGTCGCTCGGCCTTCTTCCTTCTGCTTCTGATCGCCCCGAGGTGATTGAAATTTCAGTTTTTGCACGTAATGCAGCTTTTAAGTCCTCCAATTCGATGCGTTTAGTGTTTAGTTGTGTGAAAGTCGATTGTTTCGGAGTAAAAGCGAGTTGAAATTGTGTAATTAGATCATATAATTTGAAATGTTTGTTCCAAGCGTGTGTATTTTGCTTTATATACTGAATAACAGTTTGGTTTGGTAGATTATCTGCGGTTTCGTGTTAATTAAGAAGGTTAAATTTAATAAGTATCGTAGTTAATTCATTTGTATTTTGGTTTGGTAGATTATCTGCGGTTTCATGTGTATTTTGCATTATATACTGAATAACAGTTTGGTTAAGAACAATGCTTATTAATCTGGCAGTCGTAGTTAATTCATTGTTAAGTAGGGAATGAAAATGTTGTGCTTACTGCGAAATTTAGCTGATGGTTAAAATAAACGTTTATTTTCTGTCATAAATGTATTCATGCGTTGTTTACCTTCTCGAACAGGTTCCCACGCAAGATGCGGCTGCTGCAGCGGTTGCATATGCTATTGCTGGACTGCCTCCACATCAAAGGTTTAGTCTGTCATCAAGCTCTGAAGAATTGAGCTCAATATGGAAGCAGACATCATGGTCAAAAAGTGGAGGAGATAGAGGAAGAATTCTATGAAGAGTTGCTACTGTATAATTATGTTTTTTTTTGTACATTTTCATTTGAGTTTTCGTAAAACATAACACATGAGGAAGTATGTTGGTATTTGATTTTGATTTTACGAAATTCTGAGAATTTTATTTAATTCAGTTTATAGCCGTTCAGTAATTTTTTTTATTTCTAGAATCTTCTAATCCTCTTGATGCAACGAGTCAAAGGGGAGCCGCGAGTTCACCGAAGCTTTCAAATTTTGCCGACTCACTCATTGTAATCTCTCTCTCTCTCCCCCCTGTTTTTCTATCCTGTTGCATTTGGGTTTTCCCCTGTTTCTCTTTCTGTTGATCTTAATTTGAGGTGAAGTTTGAATTTTGGTTGAATTGGAATGTGTGTTTAATGGGTTTCCTTTCGTTTGTCGAATCGATTTTGTTAGGATTGGCATGTGGTTTTTCAAGCTTTTGCAACCACTTTGGGTCCGGCAAAGGTAATAATTCTACTCTTCATTCCATAAGCTTCATTTTGTATGCCCAGAAAATTTTGAATTGAAAACGTGATGGAGTTTTAGGAAATACCCATGTTCTGTAGTTTTCCCCATTTGTTGTTTTTTGCAATTTCTTTGATCTTGTTAGCCATATAAGCATGTTTTCCTATCTTCATTACATTCCGAATCTTTAAAATCCTGACTATTCGTGTTCGTGCGAGATGCTCAAGACAACGTATTTGAAGGACCGACCATTCAAAGAACGTAATTATTCCATCTTATCAGCTATGAAACTTTTGTCAAAGATGCCTAGAGTGTCCGACTGCTACTCGCATTGATGTGCATTTGTTTAGAAAATGCGGTCTGATGCCGTAGAGGATGGTTTAGAAAAAGTGCTCATGCTGTAGAGGATGGGATTAAATTTAGAGATTAAATTTGAAGGACCGACCATTGATGTGTTAGAAAATGCAACGTATTTGAAGGACCGACCATTCAATAAATATCACATCAATCAAAGAAATTAATTTTTCATCTTTATCAATACAACGTATTTGAAGGACCGACCATTCAATAAATATCACATCAATCAAAGAAATTAATTTTTCATCTTTATCAATACAACGTATTTGAAGGACCGACCATTCAAAGAAAGTAATTATTCCATCTCATCATCTATGAAACTTCTGTCAAAGATTCCTAGGCTCTGTCCGACTGCTACTCTCATTGATGTGTTAGAAAATGCGGTCTCAATCTCATGCCGTAGACGTAAAGGGTGGTTTAGAAAAAGTGCTCATGTCGTAGAGGATGGTTTAGAAAAAGTGAGGCTCCCTAGCATATAGGAACAAGTTTCCACTTTACTTTTCTTTGATGTTTGTATCATTTGTTGTCCGCCTACAGAAGGTAAATTCTTCAAACTCAGCCTTTTCTTCTCATTATTTACTAGGATATTGCTTCTTTAACAATTATTGTCTGAAATGACGAGTTTACCTAATAGTTCTGCCGACCACGATATTGGATTTATTGCTATGAATGCACATTTGCCTTCAAAAGGCAATTTGATGTTCCTTTCTATGCTACTTTGTTATTGCCAGTTTGCCACTATTTTGAGCTAAGATCTAACATTTTCGCTATCTTGAGTTTAGATCTAGCTTTTTCACCAACGTAATGTTCTGCCGACTTTGGGGTTATTACATAGCACTTTTACTCAAACAGATTTGTTTTACTTTCTGATCTTTGAGTGAGTAATTCCTTGTGATCTTTGAGTGAGATTTGTTCTGCAGACCTCGGTTGATATGAATTTTGTCGATACTAGAAGAGCATATGATTGTTAAGAGTTGTGGATTAAATCATTTACATGTTTGATATGCCTAGCTAGCAAGGAGGGTCTTTAGTCTTAGCTACGACTTGTACGAAGGACTGTTCCCATTTCCAGGTGGGGCTGCGAATACGACTGGCCTTAAAGTTCTGTCTCTACAGATGGACTAGCTACTTAAATGGCTGTATGTATATTTCAACCCTTCTTATCATCTCTGAGCAAGAAAAGTCAAAGCTTTAATTATTCTGCATGACTTTTGATGCATTCATCATCTTATGGAATATATCAGAGTTTTTTGCCAAAATATTCCAATATATTTTATTCAACGGTGATAAATAGGTATGTAAGCATTCTCATTACTTGAGAATGGTGAGCAAAAATATTCTAGTATATTTTATTCAAAAGTAATGTTTAGTAGAGTTTAAAAATAAAACTTGGGTCCCACAAGATATTATAGAGTTAAAATATTAATTTTTTAAAATGAAAGATAAAATTTGAAGAGCAACTAGAGTGAAATTTTTTTAAAGTAGCATAAAAATTCCAAATAAGTTAGCAAATAACATTTTCAAAGAAATTGGTTGAGAAAAAAAGTATTTGTTGACTTGCTTTCCGAACTCATAAATTGGTGCTAATTTTTCTCCTGAATTTTTATTTTAGGTAATTATTTTGAAAATGTTATTCTGCATGACTTTTGATCCATTCATCATCTTATGGAATATATCAGAGTTTATGGCCAAAATATTCCAATATATTTTATTCAACAGTGATAAATAGGTAGGTAAGCATTCTCATCACTAATGGTGGGCAAAAATATTCCAGTATATTTTATTCAAAAGTAATGTTTAGTAGAGTTTAAAAATAAAACTTGGGTCCCACAAGATATTATAGAGTTAAAATATTAATTTTTTAAAATGAAAGATAAAATTTGAAGAGCAACTAGAGTGAAATTTTTTTAAAGTAGCATAAAAATTCCAAATAAGTTAGCAAATAACATTTTCAAAGAAATTGGTTGAGAAAAAAAGTATTTGTTGACTTGCTTTCCGAACTCATAAATTGGTGCTAATTTTTCTCTTGAATTTTTATTTTAGGTAATTATTTTACTACAGGAATAGAGGTCGCACTTGGTGCGATGGCAAGTGTCTTTGCCCATGAGCGGTAGGTCTCGGGTTCGAGACTTGGGAGCAGCCTCTCCATAAATGGGGATCACCTCTCCCAGACCCTGCGTAAAGCGAGAGCCTTGGGGGTTTGTACGTAGCACTTTTACTTTATGTAGGAATCTCAATTTTTTTTTTTTCATTCTTTTTTCCAAGGAAAATCTTGACAGTAATTTTCAACTTTTCTTCCATTTAGTTCATGGAGGCCCCTGCTCGCACCTTTTTAATTGCTCTTACAGATGCTGTTCGCTCAACATCATTTTTTTACCGCATTTTTTCTTCAACTTTATATACATACTAAATCACCAATGTTAATGTGCCAATTATCTTATCACCTATAAAACTTTTGTCAAAGATTCCAAGAGTCGGTCCTGCTGCTACTGTCATTGATGTGCATCGATTTGGAAAATGCGGTCTCATGCCGTAGAAGATGGTTTCGAAAAAGTGCTCATGCCGTAGAGGACGGTTTAGGAAAGAGATACTTGTTGATTTGGTCTCCGAACGTGCAAAGGGGTTCCAATTTTTCTCCTGAATTTCTATTTTAGTTAATTACCTTCATCAAGGAATGTTCTGCAGACTTGGTGGTTATTACGTAGCATTTTTACTTGTTTGTTTGAATCTTTCAGGTAGTTTTACTCCTCTCTTTTGCTTTTTCCTACTTGTATAATACGTTAGCTACATTCTTAATGTTTCTTTCTTAGTGTTAGGGTGTCATATGTTTGCAATATCTGCTATTTCAGTTTTAGTAAATCGCCCCTGCTGCCAGATATTATGAACGCAGAGGTGCTGTTTTCCTACCATGCCACTTACCCCTAAGCTGTGATCATCGAGAAGGATATCTATTTCAACATTTGATGCTTAAATCCTTTTTTGTTCGTGTTGAATTTGATTGAACAGTTGGCGATTTTATATTATTGGAAAATTGCATTAAAGTGCCACATGACTTGGCACACAACACTTATAAAAAAATGTTTTTGCTAACTCCTTTGGAGACGCTGTTACAGAAAGCATCACAAATTTTACTTTCATTTGCACTTGAGAAAAGCTAAGGGGACTCTCTTGAAGTGATGGACTTTGACACCTCACAATTTAACGTCAATTCTTGTACCAACTTTGTGTGATAACAGAGTTCATGAAACAAGTGAATCTGCATTTCTCTTTGCATTAGGATTGTAATTTCCAAGTTCCAATCCATATAATATCATATCCAAGGTATTAAAAATCGATATTATCGGCGATATTTCGCCGATAATATCGTTTTTTTGCCCCAGCGATATTTTTTTTACTAAAAATAAAATATCTTTAAAATATCGTGATAATATCGCTAATATCGTGATATTACCGATATTAGCGATATTATCGCGATATTCGGTGTCGTCGCCGCCGCCGGGAGGTGAGAAAGGGAGGAGGAAACCAGATCGAAGAAGAAGGATGATGGAGGTGAGAAAGGGAGGAGGAAACCAGATCGACTACGGAGAGAGTCGAGACCGAACCGAGGGAGAGACGGAGACGGAGAGACCGAGGGAGAGATGGAGTCGGAGAGACCGAGGGAGAGACGGAGACGGAGAGACCGAGGGAGAGACGGAGACGGAGAGACCGAAGGAGAGATGGAGTCGGAGAGACCGAGGGAGAGACGGAGACGGAGAGATCGAGGGAGAGACGGAGACGGAGACGGAGAGACCGAGGCAGAGATGGAGACGGAGAGACCGAGGGAGAGACTCCGTCGTCCCAACGTCAGCCGAGCTTCCTCTGCGCGTCGCCGTGCTTCCCAGAGACGGAGGAGAGGGGGGGAGAGTTCAGGAGGGTGGTGGAGATGCAGCGCTGGCATCGAGGTGGACGGATTTGGGTGTGCCTGGGTGTGGGTGCGATCGGGGAAATGGAGTGAGAGAACGAGAGTTCGAGATAGTTCGAGAGAGAGAAAGCCTTTAGGTTTTCTGACGGCGTGCAAGTGAGAGAGGGAAAGCCTTTAGGTTCTGACATGGGAATGGACGAAGGGGATCCAATGTGTGTTCAAGAATAGCTAGGGTTTTCAAATGACAGATGCCGCTGCTACACCAGTTTAAATTGTAGCTGTTTCTAGCATTTGACACAGGTGGACTTGTGCGGGTTGGTCAGTGCATCTTCGCCATTTCTAGCTCTTAGGTCTTGCGTTCGAAGCCCCGAGGTGTAATGTAGTGGTTTATTTTTTTCATATTTTTGTTAGCTCACCACCTTGGCAAGCTCACAGTTCTTCTCTTCGAATCTCTCTGGTGTGTCAATTTTTTTTTTCCTTTTCTTTTATTTTCTGTTTTCTGTTTTATTTTATTTTCGTTTATTGTTTTTCTATTTCTCTTTCCTATTTTATTTTCTTAGGTTTTTTTGTTTTATCTTTGATCGTCCTTCTACATTTCCTAGGATTTCGTAGTTTTGTTATTTTCTTGTTTGTTTTTCTTTATTTTATTTCTCATACCTTGAGGACAATGTGTGATTTAAGTTTGGGGGTGGGAAATAAGAAATTTTAGGTTTTTAATTCTTTGTATATATATGGTTTTGTTTTGAATTCTTTATATATAAATGATTATGGTTTTGTGAAAATATGAAAATATGCTAAAATATTCGAACCCCTCCCATTGTACTAATTCATTATATAAATGATTATGGTGTGTTTAAACTTCTTTCATTATTTACTACATTTTTTCTACACTCACAATGTTTGTCAGCTCGCTATATAATCAACTTAAATCAGTTAAATTCATCATGCAATGCATTTCCTTCCAATTTTTTGTGATAAACTAATAGATAATTGACTAAATAAACATCCTGCAAAGTTTCAATAAAAATTTCCAAGTTTTTCTTACAATTTCCGTGGTTTCCATGTAATTTTTATCAATATCGATATTATCCCGATATTTTCATTGATATTTCCGTGTTTTCGGACTACCGATTTTTCCGATATTACCGATATTTTCTTCCTTGATCATATCTCAGTAAATATCACATCCATTAAAGAAATTAATTTTCATCTCTATTTATGTTACACTTCCAACACTCAAAAGACTTGTCAAAGTGGGGTCTTAAATTAACTTCTGTCTCTATAGATGTGGACTAGCTAGTCCTATATAGCCGCTTAGTTTAGTCCCTCTTATCATCTATGAAACTTTTTTTCCAAGATTCCAACAGTCCGTCCGACGACTGTTACTCTCATTGATGTGCACCGATTTTGAAAATGCGGTCTCATGCCGTAGAGGATGGTTTAGAAAAGGTGAGGCTCCCTAGTATATATAGGTAGCACTCCTCTGGATTGTTCATTGCTCATACACATCACCTGCTTCATACACTATAACTTTATGGAGAGAACCATGAGAGTTGTTTTACTACTAATCAGGTTTCTAGCCATTGCGACCATTACTTTCAGTATTTCTTTATGCAATGGAAATCCAGGTTGGCCTCCACTTTGCAAAGAGAGCGAAAGACAAGCACTTCTGATGTTCAAGCAAGATCTCAAGGACCCTGCCAATCGGCTTGCATCGTGGGTTGCAGAAGAAGATTCAGACTGTTGCAGTTGGACAGGAGTTGTCTGTGATCACATAACCGGCCACATCCACGAGTTGCACCTTAATAATACCGACTGTTATTTGTGTTTCAAATCTTCCTTCGGTGGTAAGATAAATCCTTCTTTGCTCAGTTTAAAGCATCTCAACTACTTGGACTTGAGTTACAATGATTTCAGTACAACACAAATTCCTAGTTTCTTTGGTTCTATGACAAGTTTAACACACCTTAATCTTGGACACTCAAAGTTTTATGGAATAATTCCTCATAAACTAGGAAATCTCTCCAGTCTATGCTATCTCAATCTCAGTAGTTTCTATAGTTATTTGAAGGTAGAGAACCTTCAGTGGATTTCTGGTCTTTCTCTGCTGAAACACTTGGACTTGAGTTCTGTAAATCTTAGCAAAGCATCTGACTGGTTGCAAGTTACAAACACGCTCCCTTCTTTGGTAGAGTTACATATGTCTGATTGTGAACTTCATCAAATTCCCCCTCTACCCACCCCAAATTTTACTTCCCTGGTCGTCCTTGATCTTTCATCCAACAATTTTTATTCTTTGATGCCGAGGTGGGTTTTCAGTCTTAAAAATCTAGTTTCTCTTCATATCAGTGATTGTGGTTTCCAAGGTCCAATTCCTAGCATTTCAGAGAATATCACATCTTTGAGGGAAATTGATTTGTCATACAATTATATTAGTCTTGATCCGATTCCCAAATGGTTCTTTAACCAAAAATTCCTTGCCTTGAGTCTAGAATACAATCAACTTACAGGACAACTTCCAAGCAGTTTTCAAAATATGACTGGTCTTAAAGTTCTTAATCTTGAGGGGAACGCCTTCAATTCTACCATACCTGAATGGTTGTATAGCTTGAACAATCTCGAGTCCTTACTTCTTTCTCTCAATGCCTTACGTGGTGAAATATCAAGTTCCATTGGAAACATGACATCCCTAGTCAATCTTCACTTGGATGGTAATCAGTTGGAAGGGAAAATCCCAAATTCTTTGGGACATCTTTGTAAGTTGAAAGTTCTTGATCTGTCAGAGAACCATTTCACGGTTCGAAGACCATCCGAAATCTTTGAAAGTTTGTCCGGATGTGGTCCAGATGGAATAAAGTCATTGTCGTTGAGGTATACTAATATATCAGGTCCCATTCCAATATCACTAGGAAATCTGTCAAGCTTAGAAAAATTGGATATATCTATAAATCAGTTTAATGGAACTTTCACAGAAGTTATTGGTCAACTCAAAATGCTAACGAATTTGGATATATCTTATAATTCATTCGAAGGTGTGGTGTCGGAAGTTTCTTTTGGTAACCTTACAAAATTGAAGCATTTCAATGCAAATGGAAACTCATTGACTCTAAAAACTAGTCGAGATTGGGTTCCACCTTTTCAACTTGAACGTTTGCAATTGGATTCATGGCATCTGGGACCTGAATGGCCAATGTGGCTTCAGAAACAAACGCAATTAACATATCTGAGCTTATCTGGTACAGGAATTTCAAGTACCATTCCAACTTGGTTTTGGAACTTAACTTCCCAGTTAGGTTATCTAAATCTCTCTCACAATCAATTGTACGGTGAGATTCAAAATATAGTTGCTGGTCCTTTTTCAATAGTTGATCTTGGTTCTAACCAATTCACTGGTGCATTGCCCATTGTTGCCACCTCATTATTATTGTCGCTAGATCTTTCCCATTCATCATTTTCTGGATCTGTTTTCCACTTCTTCTGTGATAGGCCGGATGAACTAAAGGAACCTTATATTATTCGTCTCGGGAACAATCTTCTCACTGGAGAAGTACCCGACTGTTGGATGAGTTGGCAATACTTGGGAGCCCTAAATTTAGAAAACAACTACATAACTGGGAATATCCCAGTGTCCATGGGATACTTACAAGATCTGAGATCGCTGCACTTGCGCAATAATCACCTGTACGGAGAATTGCCACATTCCCTACAAAACTGTACCAGTTTGTCAGTTGTTGACCTTGGTGGAAATGGGTTGGTCGGAAGCATACCGATATGGATGGGTACAAGCCTTTCAGAGTTGAAGATTCTTAACCTTCGTTCGAATGAGTTTGAAGGAGACATTCCTTCTGAAATTTGTTATTTGAAAAGTCTCCGGATATTGGACCTTGCACGTAATAAACTCTCTGGAACGTTACCGAGATGCTTCCACAATTTGAGCGCCATGGCTGATTTGTCAGGATCATTTTGGTTTCCACGGTATGTCACTGGTGTTTCTGATGAGGCTTTTACGATTCCAGATGATGCAGTCTTGGTAACGAAAGGGAAAGAACTGGAATATACCAAGATTCTTAAATTTGTAAAGAGCATGGATCTTTCATGCAACTTTATGTATGGAGAGATCCCTGAAGAACTTACCGGCCTCCTCACATTGCAGTCACTCAATTTATCGAATAATCGCTTCACCGGAAGATTTCCTTCAAAGATTGGTAATATGGCACAGTTAGAATCTCTCGATTTTTCCATGAACCAGCTTGATGGTGAAATTCCTCCAAGCATGACGAATTTGACATTTCTGAGTCTCTTAAACTTGTCCTACAACAATTTGAGGGGACGAATTCCGGAAAGCACTCAGCTGCAGAGCCTTGATCAGTCTAGCTTCGTCGGCAACGAACTATGCGGAGCTCCACTCAACAAGAATTGCAGCGCAAATGGGGTGATGCCGCCACCAACAGTTGAGCAAGACGGAGGAGGAGGATACCGTTTACTCGAAGACAAGTGGTTCTACGTGAGCTTGGGAGTTGGATTCTTCACGGGGTTTTGGATTGTGCTTGGTTCTTTGCTGGTAAACATGCCTTGGAGCATTCTTCTTTCACAGTTGCTGAATAGGATAGTGCTTAAAATGTATCATGTAATTGTTGAATATGTTTAGCTTTGTTTTGTACTTTGAGTAAGTCTGTTGGCATTTTCTCTGCTATGACGAATATGCCAGTATGGTTGTGTTGTATGATTTTGTCAAATTTTATCCTCTTCTTTCATTGTATTTTTCTTTCATGGCTTTAGAAGGGTTAGGTTTAATGTACCCCCGTCCTTGTATCGTTTTTGTTTTCGTTTCTAGAGGGATAAGGTTTATGTCCCCCCTTCTTACTCAATGTTGTTTTTTTTTTCCTTTTCTAGGCATTATGAGAGGTAAGGTTTATGTCCCCCCTGACTAGGTGTAACTTTTCTTTTCGTTATCAATAAAATACCCCTCGTACCGTCGAGATTTTCTTAAAAAATAAAAAATAAAAAAAATAATCCAATATAAAATTAAAAGATTTATTTTCTGAACAAGTAACTCTTCATTCAGCAAAAGTAAATTGAATGACATGGGAAATGTGTGAAAATAGTTAGGGATTAGTTACCTATTAATTAATTATCAGCAAACTCACATTATTTACATTATTTTGTGGTTGTATTTTTAAATATTTTTCATTTACAATTTTACCCTCGATCTTTCTTTTGCTCTCTCTCTTCTCTCTCCCCTTCTTCGCAGTACTTCTCTCTCTTCTTCGTACTAATTCACGTGACACCTCTCTCTCTCTTCTACGAGAAAACCCAATTACTATGCAGCTTTGAATTGCTCGTGGAGCAAGCAAAATGGTGATGACGGAGTTAGCATGTTCCTATGTTATTTAGAGGCATTCTCTGTCACAAAGCATTCGTATTGATGCCAATATACGCAAAGTTTACAGACTTGAAACTGGATACGTTATGAAGCAACTTTGTTCCTAGAATAAATAAAATCAACTCAACTTGACTCGACATGTACCGATCTGTAGTTACTTGACATCCTAAGCATAAGGGTTAAGAACAGAGGTCTGCTTAAATCTTTGAGAAGTACAGAACAAGGGCATATATTGCATGTACAAAAGACCCGGAAACAGAGTTTTACGACAGGAAAGAAGAAAAAAGAAATGCCAGAAGTATAGGGACGGTCCATCGTCTCTGCGTGTGGATGAATGCATCATGCATGCTACGACGACAGTGAAGGAAGAATAGAAAGTTTTGCAGAATCTGACTCCAGTACTCTACGAGCCTCTAGGATTAGCGAAACTTCATCTCATTTGGTTTGCTGCCCCTAAATGCTGAAAGAGAGAAGAATGACCTTGTTGCAGCTGAAACACAGATAGTAGAGTATTGGAATCTTAATCAAGCGAATTTGAAATGGCGCGTTGAAATTCTGTATGCAGGTGTAGAAAAAAATTTGCAGGAAAATAAAAAATCATAGAAAACGATACTGTGTACTAGTCACGTGGAAAGACAACCTTTAGTTGCAGGTCCTGCAGCTGCATCCCGGTTCTCTTGTGACTTATGTGAACTCTGCCCGTCAAATCTGCTAATATTTGATTGAGCTGCATGCACAAATCCAAAATGATTATTAGCATGAGGAAAAAAATGAACATCCGACCATCTAACTTTTCTCTACTACAATATGAAATACAATCTTCTTTTGTCAACTATCTGCTTCCACAACAAATTAAAGCAAGGGTTAGCGAGGGAGGGAGGAAAGGAGCAAAAGAAAAAATACACAAAGGCATGACGAAATTCTAACGAAAGCAGGAAACTTACTAGAGTACGGTTCATACTTCCTTGTATGAAGCGAAGACTTTCTGAGTACACTGTCAGCATCATCCTCTCCTTCAGAGAAAACCGACGGACTAGACCAACCAGTCGAATTGGCATCTCCCTTGCTCTTCCGAGCAAATTTTAAGAGCCTCTTCAGTCCTTTTGGTGCATCCTTTTGGAACACAATAGCAGGAGGATTTTCAGCATTTCCCCACTCAATATTATCTGGTTCATTACTTTCCTCTTGCAGCATCTGGGACAAAGAATGGCGGACACGAGGACTTGACAGTCCAGCTGGTGCAACATTGGCTGAAGTGGTTACTTGAGATGAGTCGTTGTTACATGGAGACATGGCCTGATGCTCCTCTATTTCCACCCAAGCACTTGGGGAGATGGTTGATTCTTCTTCAGCTTGAACTTGCATTGACGATTCTGCAACATTTTTTAAGTCATCATTACGATCAGGAGAAACTGGGTCAACATGCTGTGTCTCACTACACATCAGGCTATCATTTACCAGAGCTTCTGGTTCCACAGCATCATTTGAAAGGCTGATTGACACAATATCTGGCTCTTGATGCTGACTCACAGGATCAGAAGCGCTACCAATCACCTCATCCTCTTGAGTTTCAATAATATTTGTGTTGTTTCCCAAAGATTCCTCCGATTGAGGAGAAGTTCTTGTCTTGTTAACGACAGGACCAACACCAGGGCTTGTTCGAGTACCCTTCCGAAGAAATGGTTTTGATTCCACTGGCACTACACTGCTTTTCTTGGTCACCTTGTTGTGCTTTGCTGGAATTATATCAGAATAATCACCAGAGGTTGTCACTACTTTAGGTTTTGTTGTTTTACCACTCTTTTTCACTGCTTGCTGCTGCTTCTCATTTACTCCCTTCGAGCTCCTATCATTAGTAATCACAGATTCCTTCACATTCTTCTGTCGCTGTGGGGGTCTTTCCACTTTAGTGCTGGGTGGTGTTGGCTTGGGTTTTTGACGGGTCGGGGTAGTGCTGGTAACCGCAACAGGAGTTCTAGCTGGCGATGCCCCTGTGGCTCTTGGTGTTGGTGTTGATGGCCATGACTTGCGTGTAGCAGGCATTGGTGATGTTCTAGGTGAAGCCTTCTTTGTAACAGAAGGCTTTGCATTTTCCTTTCTAGGATTTGCAGGTTGAGATACTTTTCCAACTGATTTTTGGGGCTTCTGTGTAGCACGTTTTTTATCAATATCATTCACCTTTGTAGAGGACATTTCGGCTTTCCTTTCATCAAGAATTCGCTGCATTGCTTTAAATTGTGCTTCTTTCTCTGCTCGTTTTCTAGAATTCTCACCTCGTAGTTTTTCATCTCTCTTCTCCTTGTAGTGGTCATAAAAGCCACCTCTCTGTTCAGAAGGAAGGCTTTGATTTCTGGTAGCTTGAGGCTTTGTAGATTTAACAGGCTTCACAGGCTTAACAGGTTTAGTTTCCATCATTTTCATCAGCATTTGGTTCAATTCTGCTTCCCTTTCTTGACTCCATTCCATTGAAGCTATTGGTTTTCGATTACTTTTCTCTCCCAGAGTTATAGTAGAGTCTGCTTCAGTATCAATTGGACTAGATAAATTTTTCTCAAATCTTCCTTCGTTAACTGCCTGTTTAGGAGCTTCAATAGTATTTTGATCTGTGGCTAAAAGATCAGGCTCTGGTTTCGTTTCTTCTGAAGATGTTGGCGCCTCACCCTTCTTTATATCATTGGAAGTCACTGGACCACTGTCACCAGAGGCAATTTCAGATTGACTATGGGTGGAAGTTTCCCCCAAACCCGAGCTCCATCTTCTTAATACAGCTTTATTTGTACTCACAGACATATTTGTTAACGAGCTCCTTTTTTGAGCATCAGCAGCAGCTTGATCTCTTTGTTTGCTTTCGAAAAGACTAATTGCATCCTTGTTGATACTGTTCTAAAATCTTGAACAGAGTATTCCTGTGTTTTCATCATGATACTGCCTTTGTAAGAACATTCAGCAGATAAATCTTCAAACAACGGACTCTTTCAGAGCAACTAAGAAGCTAAAATACCAGTGCCCTTTCTATTAATCTACGTGACTACCTTACCTGAAATCTGTTGTTCCAAAATGTTGAGAAAAAATTGCTAAATTTGAAATCTCCTTAGAGTTGAATGAGGAATGAGAAGCCTTTTCAATAGCAGTAGTTAATTCCCTTCTTAATGCTGTAAGCCTCAAGTCCAGAGCCCGCAAAAGTTCGTTCCTCCTGACAGCACAACTACCTATAGCGTCATGCTGATGCAACTCAAACGAAACCTTAAATGAAGAATTAAAAGGACATACTTCGAAGCATCTGATGGTGCAATCTCAGCTTCAGACTGTTGATAAAATCACACATTAGTTGCCGGATAACAGAATAGTTATTAAACCATACACATTCAAACATCAATCTTGAAAGACGGGAGAAGGGACCTGGCCATATAAAGAAACATGAAACTTTTTGGCGTCTTCCAATTGAGATATTTCTTTTTCAGTAGCAGTAACGGTATGCATTACGTCTGGTGAACCAGTAATTTGAAGGAATCTGTGATGAAGCAAAACAATGTGTATCAGGAAATAAAATGGATTATTAAACTGAAGATAAAGAGACAAGAAAAACTAAACATTAGAGTGTTTAAAACCTGGTTAAAGTTGATTTCGTGAACCAGGCAGCACCATGCAGGCTTTTAGGAAGTCGGAGTGTGAGGTTAGCATTTGATCCCTTGCAATGCAATTCATTTACTTCCGGAAAATGTGGCAACAACGGTTCAAGTGCCCCGCCTGCTAACTTTTCTACTTCTCCGTCACTGGAAACAAGCGCCTCATACCTAGACCATCCTCAAACACATTAGTGAAGCAAACCACAAATAAAAGGAATCACTTTCATGGACATTTTGAATTTTTCATCGAATCATATCTCCACAAACCCATTCTAGTTAAAGTCAAGATCAAAGGTTTTGTAAAGTTCGTTGTAATTTTGATAACGCACTAGTATATACAGAAAGAATAATTTTTATGATCCAATACAACCGAAGAGCAAAAATATACCCTTAAAAGAATTAAATTTACCGAAAGGCGAGAACCTAACCTGTTCTGGGACGGAAAAATCTGAAATTCAGCGTAGTCCAAGGGTGTACCAGCATCAATTTCCGCCGCCATTTTCAACTGAGTAGAGACAAAGAGAGTGTGTACCGAGGCTGCTAATAAGTAGTAATTTTTATGCTGCACAAGTGCAGATTCTGATAAGGCATAGGCGCACCGACAACCCAAAATTCAAACTAATTGTATCTGAAAAGGAATAAAAACACCATGAAAATATCCTTCTCAGACTCAGAAATGCAATCACAGTCGTACATTGCTTATCCATATCAAAACCATTGCTCAAAAATACCAAAATTCACTTGAAACATATTTCTTTTTCGATCGAAACTCAGCTGAAACTTGAGCATTTCATTTCATATACTATAAATTTCCGCAGTTGAAATGCAGATCTAGAAAACTCACAAACCAAACCAATCACTCCTAATCTCACCAAACATCTCAAGAACAATACATCGCAATATCAAATAAATCCGATTCAATTCATTTCATCCACACTTCATTGATGTCGAAACCAAATCAAACCAAAAATTCAAAAAAAAATCGAAATCGAAAACTAAAATAGTAACTGCAAAACATAACAGCCAATGTCTACCTTTCAGGCTGAGAGATCCGAGAGCGGGCAGGACCGCGAGCGAGAGACTGTGAGCTCAAACGGCGAATGCAGGAGGAGGAGGAGGAGGAGGAGCGTCTGAATCTCCCAGTCGTCTCTTTCACACTCTCTCTCAGTGTAGGTAGCCAGCTCGCAGCTGCAATGCAACGCACAAGACTTGTAGAAATAAAGACACCGCCATGATTGCTGTTGCTTGTTGAACCAAAAATCCAACGCATATTTGTGGCGGATTGGAATTGGATGGTACCACTTGTCCTCCGCTCGCGTACCTCTCACGCTCTCCCTCCACCTTCGTTTTCCTGCTGGCTTTTTTCCTTCCTTAACTTTGCTTTACTTTTTCCACTTTAGTCACTTTCATTTCAATTGCTAGCATGTTTGATATTTTTCTGAGAATAATGTTAGTTGTGGCACTTTCGTGCCGACAGATTTTTTCATGTACTCGGTATTCAAAGTCGGTATTTCACGTCTCATCGTATAAGTAGTGGGATGATATGTTTTTTGAAAGGGTTTAGTTTTCATGATACATGTTTACTGTCATTAAGACGTTCGATATCATTGATACGATTGATATGTATAACTTTCTTGTCATATATTGTTGCATCATTGACACAGACACAACGTGTGATACATAAATGTTAGCATGTTTGATATTTTTTTTAGAATAATGTTAGTTGTAGCACTTTCGTGCCGACAGATTTTTTCAAGTACTCGGTATTCAAAGTTGGTATTTCACGTGTCATCATATAAGTAGAGGGGGAATATGTTTTTTGATGTCTTTCTACTTGTGTTATAACACATATCGATTTTTTGAAAGAGTTTATCTTCCATTTGACATGCGTTTATTGTCATTGAGACGTTCGATATCACTGATACGATTGACATGTATAACTTTCTTTTCATATATCGTTGCATCATTGACACAAACACCAGTTGTGCCACGTAAATTTGTTTAATACTTAAAGAGATGTGAACTACGTATATATTGAAAATGAGACGTGAATCATGTGATTTGTAGATGTGATTCAGATAGGAGTACTCATTTTCAGTCTTGTAGTCTTGTTTATTTAGCAAGCGAAGTCCTACGGTCCCATTTGATGGGCTGAATGTGGTTCAGCCTTAGCGATAAGATTGGATTGGCAGTGACTTGTAACTTACGTATAAGGATATGTTAGATAATTCACTCTATTTTGCACTCGTAACCCATCATGTACATTCCTTTCCATCTTACATTTGACACAACAAATAACAGACTGAACTCAAATCAATTTTATTTGATTATAACATATCTCATCCAGTCTACCAAATGCCGATGCATGTCTAAAATTGTTAAAAGAAAATTAAATGGCATGGTGGTAGTTGCATATTACTTTACCCCCATTGGATTCCATGTATTAAATTGATTTATCTGCTTATTTATGATTAGGACTTTGATTTCTTCCCTTCGATCACAAAGAATCAAAGTGAAAATCGAGTATTTCTCAAAAAAAAAAAAAAAGGGGAAAATCGAGTAATGTAATTGTTTTATTTTTAACTTTTTCTTTCCATGTTTTGGGGTTGGAAATTCCAAAAGCGACCGCCGTTTGGTTTGTTATTCCCAATTTCACATGCAGCTCGTGTCCTGTTGCTTAGAAAATTCAAGGACAAGAATAAAGAGAGGAACTTGTTTCCAAAAGGAAAGCAATCTTTCAGAATTCGATTTGCTGCAATTAAGATCCAACATACAAGACGAAACGACTCCGTTTCCCATGTCACTAACAACTCGAATTCTCTCTCGTCCTGTATTGTTATCACCTCTTGAAAAATGTTGCATATGTTGTCACGCACAACAGCCGGCACGAAGAAGACACGTACATAGGGCCACCGCTGTTTGGACATAAAAATTTAAAAGTGTTATTGAACAAAAATATTAATTGCGACAACCAAATTATTTAGAGGTGTTTTTAAAATAATTAAGTACTCCTTGAAATTACTTTTAAAATTATTTTTAAAATGACAGAAAGCGTTTTTGATGAAAATATTTTTTAAATCAATTCTTAGTAAAAATGACAGTTAATTCTTGAAAAGCACTTAAAGTGAAGCACATAACGGGTTTATGTGCTTCTTCTATGAAGCACTTCAAATACTTTTGGAGCCTACAAACATTTCACTAAAATACTTTTGGAACCCAAAAACACTTTCTAAAAGAGCTACTGGTCATTTTAAAAGCACTTTCAAAAGAGTTCATAAACTTAAACTACCAGAAACATTTTTGACGATGTTTGACATGAAAAAAAGAAGTATTTTCGGTTGTAAGAAATACTTGAATTGATTTCTGTGTTAGGCGCTTATTCATAAAGTATTTACATTTTTATAAAATATTCTTTTAATAAACGCGTTATCACTCGAATCACTTATGAACAAAAATATTATTAGAGAAGCACTTTCAAACAGGTCTGACACCTTCAAAAAACATTTTCGAGTGTTTATAAAAAATAATCGAGTTTTTGTAATATCTCAACATGCTTTCATCAAAAGCTCTTGCGAGCAGAAGTGCTTCTACAAAAGTAATCGCAAACGGGACCATATATCTTTTTGTAAATGAGTGGTGCTGCAGAAGTAGTACGAGCCTCTCAAAGGGACCTTCGGTTGGCAAATCGTAAAGCTGCCGATCCACTCATACACATGCCTTGGTATTTCCATATGACGCTTGATTGGTTATTGCGAGCCTTCTAATCCATGTAAAGTTTTCACACCAACTCCACTTTCTCAACACAAATCCTATCCCTCTCAGAAAAAAGTAGGAAAAAGTGAGCTAGCTGCGCCATGTTCGTGTGGTCACACCAATTCCACTTCCTAACATTTCCAGCTCCATTTATAGTAAAGAATTTTAACGAAACACTTCTGATACTGTTCACTTTTAACGTTAAGAACATTTCTACTCTAAAAAATCACTCATGGTACTTTTCAAATCAAAAGGAAAGTAGAGTTAAAAGAGTGCCAAAAATTAGATAAAAAGAGCGTTCGAAGGACCGAGGCAAACTCAATTCTACATTTATATTACACCACCATGAAAGAAATCGGAATTCAGGTAAAACGAAGAGACTAATGGTACAAGAAGTTCTCAAGCTCAACAGACACGAGGAAAGAAATCGGATTTAAGGTAAAACAAAGGGATTAAGGTACAAGAGGGAATTAATGGTACAGTTCTAGGGAGTTGTTGCGGTGGGGGGCAGCGAGATCAAATCAAACATCTAGATGACCAAGAAAGAATCTAATGGACATGGAGAATAAACTTGGAGAAACTATTAGTTAGACCATACGTGAACTAGACCGAGCCTATTGCCCGTGTAGATCTCGTTGCGCTCTTCGTCGTAGAAGAGGGCAGTAATGTCTTCCAAGGCTTCTGCAACTGTACTCCTAATTCGGGAGGAAAGGGACCGCTTCTTTGAATTGCAACTGCTGCCACAAGCCTCACCACTACAAATGCATTCTTTTTCAGCGTTGTTGGTTGCTCTTATCTTAGCAAGGCATTTTCCAGTCAAGATATTGCTGATATTGATGGATCCGGCTGCAAAAGAGATGCAAACAGCGTTAGAGATCCAAAGACGTAATGGACCCTCCATCCAATTAGATCTCCAATGGTGATCCAGTGGTGGATAGTCAAAGATCAGATCAGATAGTGGTAGTAAGGCAAAAAACAACTTTACCATTTCCTTCCGACAATGGATCATCAGAATCAGCCTTGCAGTAAGAAATAATAAGATCCTGGTCACTAGTAATATATATGTTATTGGTATTGCAGTCGGGATGCCACAAAAGATGATCCTCAAATGAAGTCACAAGTTCTCCTCTAAAGTTCCAAACAGCCACTGTTCGATTCCGAAACGTCAAGAATAACTGATTCTCATATAGAAATATGAAGGCTGATGGGGTCATGAATTGAGTTCTGCTTACTTCTGTCATCTCAAAATTGCGAACCTACAGATGATAGCAGTCAGACGTGTAAATCCAAATGAATAGATTATAGTACTTCTGCAAGATATCAAGAAAGTCCTCACATCAAGAATTTGAAGGTTCTCATTTTCTTGCTTTACAAGAAGCTTCTCGTTGAACTGTTCGATGAAATCCACCTTCTTATTCCGATGAAGGAGATGGTTAAAGGATTTGAGAACAGTACCATCCTCTATAGACAGAATCTTAAGAGGAACATGACTGCTAGCTTTAGTAAAAATCAACAGCATGATCCCAGGACTGTAACAGAAACAAAAGAAAAATTGGAAAACAGAAGCAACATAAATGTCCACTAAGCAATAACAAAAGGAGTACCAAACGCATAAACCACCACTAGTGCGAGTGTGTGGCCACACACACAGACATGTTTAAGAAGGAAGAGGCGTCCGAACTAAGCTTACCTGATCTTAATCTCTTGGACATGCTTATCCGATATGGAGTACAACATTGTATAGTTTTTCAGATCAAACACCTTGTATATACTGGTAACAATATAGAAGCATAAGGAAGGTAAATCAAATCAAGAAGACAATAGTGTATTAAAAACAAAGACCGATAAGACAGAATATTTTACCTATCCTGTGCAGAATAAGTAAGAACCTTCCCATTTACATCATCGAACTCTACAAAACCAGGCCATTTCAGTGACTCGGATTCAAAAAGAGCAAATCCAGCATCTGGTTTACCCCTTCGTATGTATCTGGATAATACAATTTGACAGAATATTCAGAAAGAAATAAGAGAAGAGGGAAGTAAATTGGGACAACTACACTGTTGTTTCTTTTGAATTTCCTTTCCTTTTTCTGTGTGTCTAGAAGGAAGAGGGGAGAGTGGAGAGATTTTACTTACTCAATCCTTGTGCTTCTGCATTTCAAAGAACTGAAGTTGTCTGAAGCATAAACTGAGACAGTGATAAGTGAGTCATTGTTTTTATTGTAAAACAAGCTTCTTATCACTTCATCAGGACTGACATTCAGAAAGCATATTCTCTGGTTGGTTTCTGCATACAACAATATAAACATTACTTATTCCCTTTTTTCAAACATTTATAGGTTATAAGACTAGTGCATGCAATATATGATCAGAAATACAGATAATACAGCTACTACCTCGGCTAAATGCTGCACAAACACCAGACTGTGCGAGGGCAAACACAATGTCACGTGCTGCTACAATTTCAATAATTTTGGACCTCTTTCGCAGGAAAGGCAGAACCATGGCACAATGACCTTTCGGATCATGCGTATCATATTCCTCCTATGCATCCAAATATCATGACAAGCAGAAATTAGGTTTTGCAGACACACACTAACACCGCAAGTGAAAAAAAAAAATTCCACTCATATTTCAAATGCATGTGTACACAATAACATGAGACAACTAGACAGCACAAATTCAAATCACCAATCTTGAAACTCAAAACTTCCTTACTGCATCATTGTACTTCTTTATACACCATGCTTTCAAGTGTTGGCATTAGTAACACGACATGGACCCGGAACAACTACTCATGGCACTACAAATTTGATGGTAAGAACTTCACATGAATAAAAGACGCATTTGCCCAAACTTATCAGGAAGTTTTAACTAAAACATTCACACACACGAATACAGAAGCATAAGTACGTTTATGTTGATTGAATGCCACAGGGAGGATTTTCTGCTAGGGAACTTGACAAAGTAAATCCATTTCTTAACAGCTAACAGAAAGATCAATCAAAATTAAGCTACAAATGCAAAAAATTCATAGCAAAACCCCCTTTTTCAAGTTTTGTGAGAGGATCTAACATCCTAATAACTTATCAACAAAAACCCATTACTTAGTTTTGGTTTTCGAATTAAATGAAAACCATCGAACCAAGCATAACAGGTAAAAAGGCATCAAAGATAGAAAGAGTACCTGGAGGCGAATATTGCGAAACCTCTCTTGGGCATCGCTCATAGTGAAAGCACGGTCGCGCTTGGAGCTGATTTCGCGCCTCTGAAGCTTCTTAACGCTGTTGACGAACCCATCAACCCCACCAATACGAGGTCGTTTCTTCGCCACCACTCTCCTACCGTTGCAAGGCCGAGGACTCGCCGAGATTCTCCTTCCCCCTTCCATCAATTTCTCTCACAGAAAAACCCCAGTAAACTCACTTCAAACCCAGAACCAGAGAGTAACACATATCTACTCCTCCAATCCCTCTCTAATTACCCAATTTTTGATCTTTTGCAGCATCGCATAAACCCTAAAAACTCAGGGAAAGCAAATTCGGGAGGAGAATAAACAAAAATTCTAGGGCTTTAGCTGCAGAGACACCCACACGCACACACACAACCCTAATTTCAGAGACAAAACGGCGTCGTCTCCCTCTATCCCTCTCTGTAAGCGGAGCACTCGGAGGTCGAGCTCTGCGACGGAGAGGGAGATTTTTGTTTGTCGGATTGTGGATGCTCAGTGTTTCTTGCTCTGATCCATTTTCAAAAATCTCTCATTTTGGAAAAGTTGACGGCAATTACCGACGGCGGTTTGGTGGGCTTTTATATCAAATATTGGATCAGAACGAGCCCATCCAAGTGTTTGGGCCAACATTGTTGGGTTTCGGAGGGTTATCTTGATGCCCAATTGTAATTTGGAAGCCCGGTTTAAAGCCCAAACTATGAATTTGGTTCTTTTTCTTTAGTGCTTCGATGAAATAAGCACGTGGCAAGTGCTACTCCAGCAATCGTTTTTTTTATGATTCATAAGCTCTTGAAGTTTTCTTCCAAATGTAGGTAGAAACCTTTTTGGTTTCCATAAGATGCTTTAGCCCTTCTATAAGTAGGGTTCGCTTGAAAGTACTTTTAAAATGACCGAAAGCGTGTTGAGATGAAAATGATTTTGAGTTCCAAAAGCACTTCAAGTGTTTTTACAAGATTTACTTCCATTTTTATAAAAATTGATTCCTAAAATATTTTCACTAAAAGAGGTTTCAATCATTTTAAAAGCAATTACAAACGAGCATGTAATCTCTAACATGGTGCGAGTGTTTGTGTAAGAACTACTTATGCTCGTAAGTGATTTGTTAGAAACATATTTATTGGAAGCGCAACAAATGTTTTCTTAAAATTTCAAGTGACTTCTAAAGAAGAGTTATTTCTTTAGCAAGCACAAAATTATTCTTTTATAGTTTAGAAGCACTTTTTTATTTTATCACATATCGCGACAAAATACTTTTTGATTATCCGAAAACGCTTTCTTCTAATGACGGTTTCAAAAAATGCGTAAGTATCTTGTAGTGTCATGCATTATACCTAAATTCCAAACGGCACTTTGAAATTGCATGTATGGAAATGGCAAAGAATGATTTGTTTAGTACAACATGAATACAGTATAACGTTATTTAGTATTTTGTTCTCTCTTCTTGGAAGTAACAAGATAGTATCACCACTCTATCCAACCAAGAGATCTCTTTCTGTCTTGGTGTAACCAATTATTGAACCATACAGTCCAACACGAATGGATGGTTAGATAATGATGAACTCATCAATCTAACGGCTACAATTATGTTCTTACTTAAGAACTACCGTCCAAAAGTGATTGTTTAAACTGTTGTGTTAGACAAAATGCAATAGATTATGACGAACTTATGGTGCGTTTACGTAACGATAATAAAAATAGGAGAAATTGAATTGAAGGGGAATTGAATTGAGGATGAATTGAATTAAGGAGGAGTTGGAATGAGGAGAAGTCAGAATCAGATTTCTGTTAAAGCTGTTTATTTAAATGTTCTGAAATCGGAATAGAATTTCATAAAGCTGTTTATTAATTTAGCAGAATCGGAATATAAACCAGTATGATTACTAAAATGCCCTTGTCCCAAATCAAATATTTTATATACTTTAATGGGTTTATAAAGGATAGTCTTGGAAATAAAAAAAGTAAGTGAGGGCATAAAAGAAACAAAAGTGTCATTCCGATTACCCAAATAATCAGGAATGAGATTACCACCTATATTTAGGGAATCAAATTCCACCAATATAAGGAATTGAATTCCAAAATTTGTGTGGGTCTCATTGCTTTTTTTATTCCTCAATGTTTAGTATACACCGGAGTATTCCGTAATCGGAATTCAATTCCACATTCTCATTCCGATTACGGATACTTAAACGCGTCATTATATTGCACTAAAGAACGATGAACTCGTCAACCTAGCATGTAAAATGGTGTTAGCTAAAGCGACGGTTAGCATGTATAGACTTGGCATTTAAAACTACCGTGCTGACATAAACTCAACTGATTATGATAAATTACAACGCAAAAAAGAAGATGAACTCGTCAATCTAACAGCTACAACCGCGTTCATTCACCCGACAATTCACCAGTGAAACTGACAATTGAGTTCACTGAACACATTCTGTGATTTCTCTAAGACGATGGATCCCCATCATTCCTCTCTACGCCCAAGTGTGTGTGTTGTATGGTTGAAAATTGTTGAGATGAAGTGGAACGTGGCTGGCTCTTGTCCTTAAAGTGAATGACTATTTGATTTACGAAGAACCCTAACCTGTCTGATGGACAACAGGGAGTACCCCCAGTCCCCACACATTGTTTAGCCACGGGGCAATCCTATGTTCCAAGGACGGCGCGGGCCGCCTGTTCCTGTTCTTTTACTTTCTACATGTATCCAACAAAAGACGATCTCAAAAGCTAATAAAGATCCATGCTTTACAACGATCCAAAGATGAACGTCTATTGTACATAATTTTAGCTTGTTTTATAAATAAATTATTTCTACAACTCAAACCAATGATCTTTTGATCATAAAAAACCAACATTTTCATTGCGTAAGGGCTCGCCCTCTCTATTGTACTCAATAATGCATAAAAACATTGCTGATTATTGGAGCATCATACTTGTGCTACTATTCCTATAGTCCCCTACAACCAATAGCCATTAGCTGGCAATAACTGTTTGAACTGTAGATTAACAAAATTACGTTGATTTAGTAATCCAAGAAGTGTGTGCGTAGCACCCCACGTAATTGTACAATGTCGAGAGGAATTTTCTTGTGCAATTGTTGTTTGGACCGTTAGAGTAAATTGTACAAATGGTCCCTCAACTTTAATCAAATTGGAGCAATGGTCCCTCAATTAAAAATCCATTACCTTTGGTCCCTCAACTTATCAAAACGTGCAGCTATGGTCCCTCAACTAAAAATCCATTACCATTGGTCCCTGAACTTTAATTCAAGTGGAGAAATGGTCCTTTAACTTTAACCCAATTGTAGCAATGATCCTTCCAATATAACTCGTTTTGACAAATTTTTTGACATAGTTGACGAAAAGAACCATAATTATACACTTTGATGAGTTAAGAGACCCTAATTATATAAATGGTCATTCCAACATAGCTTATTTTGACAAAATTGATGAAAATGACTATAGCTACACATTTTGATAAGTTGAGGGACCAATGGTAATGGATTTTTAGTTGAGGGACCATTGCTCCAATTTGATTAAAGTTGAGGGACCATTTGTACAATTTACTCGGACCGTTAAATTATATTAATTTAGCAATCCAAGATGTGTTCGCGTAGATAATAATAGTAATTTGAAGTATTAGGTCAATATAGTTGTGCTAATATAACGGTACACTCTGTATGTTCGTATAACAAACAATCTCGGCCGCAAATGCGATTAGGGCATAATTAGTTGAGAGTTGGAAACAAGAAGATAGTTTCAAAGCGTCTCAAACAAGATCAATTCACAAGATAAGTTTGGTCACATCAGTGGTCCATTAGATCTATATGAGATAACTCAAGTATAAACTATAAAGTGGTCCTCAAAAGTAATTAGGAACCTCGCAGATCTTTTGTCAATTTCTCACATATGAGTGTGCGCAAATTGCAGTGCATGTGTTATTTTCTAGTAAGAAAAATATTAAGATATTCTTTTAAAGTGAGACTATTCATAAACTCTATGTTACCGCACAGTTTAACATCAATTTCCAAGCCAACGTTATAGAAAACAGTGTGCTAAAACACAAATTGGCAGAGAGTTCATAGAGAGTCACACTTTTGAGAAAGTCTCTTTAGATTTTTTTTTTTTTTAGTAATTAAGATAGTCTTTAGCGAGTTTCGCTGCAAACAATTTTTTTGTGGTGGGCGATTTATAAAAACTTCAAAAAAAAAAAGGAGCTAAGATCTTTTTGTAAGTTTTGAAAAAGACTTGTGGTATGACCTGTCCTTGAGATAAGATATCATATCCTTCCCCTTCCCCTAAACTTTTTGTTTTCAAAAAAAAAATGAAGACATTTTTTAGGTAATGCTAATCAAACTAAGAGAAGTACTAAGGAGACTCTCTCAAATTAAAACTTTTTATGGACTATTTGACACCTCAAAGTTTGACGTCAATTCACATACCAACATTATAAAATATTATGCAAAAAAATGAGGTAACAGAAAATCTATAAAAAGTTGCACTTTTAAGAGTCTCTCTTTAGTATTTTTATGAAACTAATTAAGTTAAGACATTTTATATTAGCACCCCACAAACGGTTGAATGTACCCCATGTTAAAATTTAATATTAATAACTTATTTACACTACTATGCAATTACAATTTTGACCTTATTAGGTTTTAAAAAAAAAAATTATAAATACACCCAAAATCGCTTTTCACGTATTATTTATCTACTTCAACTATCAAAACCCCACCTACCCTCTATTGTTAAATAAAATCCTAAGCAATGAAACTATAAACATGTTG
Organism: Malus baccata; assembly: GCA_006547085.1. Taxonomy (NCBI): domain Eukaryota; kingdom Viridiplantae; phylum Streptophyta; class Magnoliopsida; order Rosales; family Rosaceae; genus Malus; species Malus baccata. The sequence continues at coordinate 19,942 of VIEB01000295.1, read as the reverse complement.
ATTGAGAAAATTTATTTTTGACCGGAACATGAAATCAATGTTTCGAAAGCTTTACATGAGGTAAGACTTCATATTTTTCTTTGTTTTAGTGATTTCGACGACATCGATAATTATTTAATCTCACTCAATCTAATAATTCAAGAATTAACACTTATGAATCTCATAATTCAAAAACCATGGCATGCGAACTGATTACAGATTGAGTCAATGGCATTCATAAGGTGCTTTCTTGCAGGTCGACTTGGTTCGACCAAAATATGCACAAGAAAATGGAAACAACATGGTAACTTTGAAATCATTATTATTGTTATTGAGAAACGTTCAAATGAACCTAAACATTTTTTTCAAATAATTCAATTTGAAATCATTCGGCAAACTAACGTTCAGATGGTTTGAAATCATTCGGCAAAATTAAAAATGAGTGTTACAAGATTTGAGAAATGTGGGGATGTATGTAGAAAATGTAAGGTTTATATTAAGAATGTGGGGTGTGAGGGTATTATGAGGAAGGAAGTGAGATGTATTAAGATAATTTGTAATTAAAAAATTAAATGTAAAATGTATTAAGTATATGTGATTTATTCAATAACTTATGGGGTGCTAATATAGTTAAGGGGCATTTTGATTTAAGTGCCTTGTTGAACTGCTTCTTTGATTAAACATCTATTACTTTTTAAATTTTGATTAATCTTTTCCTAACTATTTAGGTGCCACGCATATTATAACTAGTCAGTTTTTAACGCAAAATTACATAATTTGCCATCATATTTAATGGACCAATTAATTCTCAAATTATTATCCAAAGTTCCTACAATTTAGTAGATATATATTCCAGTACTCAATTTCAGCAAAAAGTCTTTAATTATAAAACCTAGCAGACTTGATATGTTCTTCTACGGATATATACCTCAACATGTCAATACAAAACCTTGCTTGTTCGTCAACAAAAAAAAAAAAAAACCCTTGCTTGTTAAAAGGTTCCAATTGCTAGCACTGCATATCTATTTGAAAAAAAAAAGAGAAAAAAAAAATTCAAATCGGCATGTACAAAGAGAGGCATCCTAGTACCGGACATCAGGCCACATTCCAAATGCCGTTCAAATTGAGCAAATTGCTCAATGCCTGTATACAAATTATGCAATGCTTAGAATGCTAATTTTGGTACGTTATATAACTTAGGTGTGCTATAGAATGCTAATTTTGGTACGTAACAAACTATTATGACAAACCACTGGTACATTATACAATTTCAAGGTACACTATAGAACGCTAGTTTAGTACGTTATATAATTCCAGAGTACGCTATAGAATGCTAATTTTGGTACGTAATAAACTATTGGTGCATTATATACTTTCAATTTGGATACGCTATAGAACGTTAATTTTGATGCGTTACAAACTACTCATATGTTATACATTTCCAACTTGAGTACGATATAAACTTCTTATTTTGGGACTTGCTAGTATGTTAGTACGCTATGAAATGTTTATATTGATACGTACCAATATGATGGTACGTTATGAATTATCCAAAGTGATTGTTACCAACTTGATAAACTTGTACGAGCCTTTGGGAAGAAAAAAAGAAAAAAAATCGGCAAAAGCAAATGTTTCTCTCCAATGGTACGTACCAATAGTTTGTATATAAGGTATCATACATCATTGGAATCAAATTCAGTTTGGGAGTGCTTACATTCATTTTAAACATAGCAATTATGTACGAACAAACGTACCAACAATATATAGATAAACTTATCCCTGCAATGTTTATGTACCAATAGTTTGTAGTACCACAATTTTAAATTTGTTTAGTTTCATATTAAACGTACCAACTACATACCAACAAACATACCTAAATAGCAAAAAAATAAAAACTGAACAAATCAACTATAATATCTACTTAATTAATTGTACCAATTAATATTGTGTTCACTAGTCAAATGTACCGAACATTAGTAAACTTTCAGCAGTTCCCCAAACAAACATTGCCATGAACGTACCCACACTACACAAGAGAAAAACTAGGAAGTGTAAACATAAATAAAAAATTTAAAAAAAAAAACATATTTTGAAATCCAGAACCACATCAAAAGTTAAACATATCAGGAAAGAGATAAAAAGTGTAAAGTTTGTTTTGATAATTCCTAAAATAAAGGCAATGGGCTTTGATAATAAGTTAATACCGATAATGCCTAAATAAATGCTCCATGAGGGCAAATTGAGAAACCAATATATAGCATTATGAGTTTAAATACATAAAAATGACATGTAAATAGCTTAAATTTAATTATGCTGATGTGGCCTCAAATTAAAGCACCTTAATCAAAAGTTCAAAAACTTTAATAAAAATTTAAAATATCCTAGATGTTTAGTCAAAACATTGTAAAAATGGAGCGGTGGATTCTAATTTCTCCTTATACTACTTGCATTTCTCATGTAGTTAAATTAATGTTTTGCAAATCACTATTTCCGCCCTCCAATTGTTTAGCTAGCTAGCTTAGGTGGAGCCCGGGATCGCCACTTTCACTGTTGCCACTCCCATATTAGTATAGCCCATCCCGCGTGCATCTATAACAGTGATGGTTGTTGAAGGGACTCGAAGCGTGTGATTCATATAGTTTTGGAGTCGCCATCAATTATTCCAAGATTAAAATCCGTTATTTAGTCTATGTTTTTAAAATACTTTTTTAATATAATATCGACGAGATGTTTTATGGTCTGTTCGGTGTCTCATTCAAAATTTTTTATCATTTCTTAAAATATTTTTCAAAAACATTATTTCTAAGAAAATAATTTATTTTTTAAATTTAAAAACTTATTTGATATGAGATTTAAAACTTTTAAATCTTAAAACTTAAAATTGACAAAAAAATCTAAAGAGAGGGGTCGCAAGAATGGGAGAAAGACGAGAGAGAAGAAAAGAAATAAAGAAAGAGGATGAAATGAGATAGAGAGATAGAGGGGAGAGATAAAGATGAAAGAAGAGAGCGCATTGGAAGAGGGAGAAAGAAAAAACAAAAATGTTTTAACAAAACAGTTCAATCACTGTTCACTTTTAATGAAAATAACATTTTTACTCTAAAAAATCACTTCTGATACTATTCACTTACAATATTATTTTTTTGTCATTTTGATTAAAACTCAAAATTTTCAAGTAATTATCATTAGTTTTTCTAAATAAAAAAAGGTGTAGAGAGAGATTCAGAGTGAGAGGGAAAGAGAGAGAAAAGAAAAAAAATGGATTTTAAGTTTAAAAACTCACTTTTAATGTTTTAAAGTTAGTTTTGTGTCATACCAAACAAGTTTTTAAGACCTAAAACTTAAAAAGTGTTTTTTTAATTTAAAAAATGGTATTCAAATAGATCACCAAATATGCTTGCATGGATTATTGCTAATTTGAAACAAAATTTTAAAAAGTTTATTTTTGGGAGAGTGGAATTTTTGCTCACCCCTATATTAATTATTGTTAGATTGATTTGGATTTTAAAATTTGTGTAATCGTAGAGTAGTGGATATCACTATTACTTTAAAGCAATGAGCAAAAATATTTCTTTTTTGGGATAGGACTCTACCTAACCTACTCTTGTTTGACTCTAAAATGGTGTGTGTGATAGAGGTTTCACTTTTTATTTGTGCTCCATTTTTACTAAAATGTTATCTTTGCCTCTTCTTCATTTTTTGATAAATTATAAATAATTTACAATAAATTTGAGGGCCTTTTTTTCTCTCTGCCACTATCAGTCCCAACAAATAGGAAACCGCTTCTACGGTTGCAAGCAACATGCTCTAAGCATCTTGTTTCGTCGCGCATGAATTTCGATTCTTCTAACTCGAATGTAAAATAGAAAATATATTACTCAAACTAACTTGATTAAATTGTTTGGGAGACAACAACTCTTTATATGAAGCAAAACATATGCTGAACATATATACCAAACTTCCATTTTTTAATTTTGGATCTTATTATATGTGTAAAAATGCATGTCATCAGCACCGTATTTAAGTTGCAGACATCAATGCCTAAGATTGCCGACTAACCCTAATAAAATTAAATTCAACGAAATTTATTTTGTCCATTTCATCAATCTTGTCATCGGCACAACAAGTACATGATCATTCATTATGATAAAAGAGTTAAAACGTGCCTTTGTCTTGCAGCTCTTTTTTGGGCTTCATGCCTACCGACTTGCAAATAATGCTAATCTTTTCATATTAATAAGATAAATGCTCAAGAGATTTTCTCAAAAGCAACATTTTCGGTGAACCTTGAGTCCTTTTATGTTTTTACATTTTATAATATTAGTATGAAAATTAACGTTAAACTATTAAATAGTAAAAAATCTTACTCTAAGAGAATCTTTTTAGTATTTTACTCTCTCTTCCCTCATCTTAAACATGGTAAGCTCTTCAACCTTTTATGTGTTTCCACGTACAGATTTACTGGGCAGAGTCCTATTTTATATCAATAATGCCAGACATATCAAATCTGTATACAATTTTCCTCATTGATTATTTAGTACATATGTCAATATCTTGCCTGTCAAAGTAAAGGACTAGAGAAGTTGGCTACTATTTGCATTTAAATTTGAATGAAGTAAAGAAAAATCAAGAGGAATTAAGAGACGGAAATAAATTCAGGTATATATATGAGAAAATTGATGTATAAAATTGTGAGGAATGGTATCTATGTTTTTCATTTGCTTTACTCTATGTATCTTTTCTACTCATTACTTGATATGTGTATTCTACTAACAAATTAAATTATATAATTAATCCATTCAAATCATAGTTCTAATTTTCTACCTCAAGAACATGAATTATGTAATTCAATTTGTTAGTAGAATACACGTGTCAAGTGATGAGTTATAAATAAATAAAGAAGAAAATGCAAATAGGGAAAGTAGCTAGCATTCTTCAAAAATCATTTCTCAAAAATAAATTATTTTCAAAGTGGATCCAAATTAGAATAGATAAGGTGGTATCACTTGCTTAATAAACAAAAGGGGGGCGGAACCTTGGTACCAATTTTTTTACATAACTTTTAACACATATTTTTTGTGAGGCTCACTCCGTAATGTATTTTAATGATCCGAACCATCTATCTTTTAGAATATCATTCATAGATCATCTTTTGCAACAAAAAAAAAAAGACAAATCGAAAACCAATAAGACATTCATTTGTAGTGAAGAAAATAGACGAATACAGTTTTAAATTTGAGTGAATTTTGGTATACATGGTATTTGAAAGACAACCTAAAAGATAGAGAATACGGATGGTTGAAATACATTACGAAGTAAGCTCCACAAAAAATATGTATAAAAAAAATAGTATCACAAATTCGTCTCCTAAACAAAATTGGTAAATGCTTCAGTTCTATATAGAAAAATATTAAACTCTTTATATATATATAAGTCGTTTTTTTTTTGTCGAATATATAAGTCGTTCTTCATTGCACACAAACTAGAATTGACATGTTTTCTTTTGTTGGCTTCAATAAAATATTTATAATGTGATTTACAATTAAGAAAGAAATAAATACATCTTTACTTGTATGGAGCTAAGCAACTGTGGTAATAGTTTTTTGTTAGACAATTAGCATATTTTATAATATTCAAAATAAATATAAGTATATTTACTTCAATAATTCAAAATGACAAACGTTTGATAATAACATTTCTGCTGGTTCATAGCCTATATATATCATACTGAAACTGAGAGAGAGAGATAGAGAAAGAGAGAAAGATGGAGGTGTCTCTTCTGTTGAGAATAATTTCTTCCATGGCTGTCGTGGGACTGGTTGGCTTCTTCCTCCACCTCTACAGCACTGTTTGGCTAAAATCCGAGAGGGTCAGAAGGAATCTCCGACTGCAAGGCATCAAAGGCCCTGCACCTTCTTTTCTGTATGGGAATCTTCCCGAGATGCAGAAAATCCAACAACAGCAAGAGTTGAAGCCTCCAAACCTGCTGGCTGCTGAGTTTGTAGCCCATGACTACACCTCCACTCTCTTCCCATACTTCGAACACTGGAGAAAACAATACGGTATTCGTGAATCCTTCTCTGCTTGTTATAGTCCCATCCAATCCAATGTTTGTTCTTTAAGCATTTATCTGTGGCCTGCTATATATGTTATATATATGAATTTTTATACGTAACACAAAGGCTATGACTCCTACACATGTCTGTAAATTTTTTATTTATTAAACGTGAAAACAGAAAATTTATTAGGGAAATAAATCCAAACAAATGAATGGATATAATAAAGCTAAGAAGAAAATAGAGTTCATAAGAATTTGATTTTTGCTGTGAAAATTATGGAGATTGAAGAGGGGAGTCAATGGTCCCGCTCAGTCAATGGGATTTGGCGGAATCTGGCCTATGCAAACCATTTTTAAGATGCTTGGATTCCATACACACCTGTTAGAGTTTGACTAGGGCATGTCAAAACTAAGCCATCTTAGGGTTGTGTATATGTTTTTGCATAAATGTTAGAGAAATATCTTTAGACCGTAGTTTTAAGTGACCATTTTGTACAAATTTTTAATACAATATACTAGAATTTTACTATTTTATTTAGGATGATTAGAACACGGGAGGGCCACATCTAATATATAGTATTAGATTATAAAAATTCTTATTCTCAAAATTATCAACCAAAATTGTTGATGTGGCATGATTGATAATATAACAAAAAATAAAAGTTATTTTATAAAAGTTTGAAGATTTAGACTTTGTACAAATTTTTAATACAATATACTAGAATTTTACTATTTTATTTAGGATGATTAGAACACGGGAGGGCCACATCTAATATATAGTATTAGATTATAAAAATTCTTATTCTCAAAATTATCAACCAAAATTGTTGATGTGGCATGATTGATAATATAACAAAAAATAAAAGTTATTTTATAAAAGTTTGAAGATTTAGATGAAGGTTTATGAGTATTAAGTAATGATTAAAATGGTTGTACCATGGGAGGGTCATATCTGAAGTACTCGAATGATCAAAATGGGCTTCATTTCTGTTCTTTATTACCTTGTTCAATTCCTTCGGTACGTGGGCATCTCCTCCAAATCATGTATTAATATGCTCATGATCAATTCATATCTGTTCTTTCAAATGACCATAAACGCTTCAACATAACTAGAAATGCTCTAACATGATTTGGTTAGAAAAAGTTAAACATTCAAAAGTGTTTCGTCAGGAATGACGGGAAGAAATTTCAGAATTTTAATGAATTTTCCGATGTGCTGCTAATAATAGTGTTTTCAGCAATAACACTTACAAGCAAAAGTGTTTCCTGCATAAATATTATCAAAAAAGCTCTTATCTTACTGTACTTCTCTTTCGAACGTTGAAAGATGTTCCAAGTTATAATCTCTCTTTTATCTGTTGGTAAGAAAATTAGTGTCATGAAGTATGAAATGCTTGCAGGTCCAGTGTACACCTATTCAACAGGAATGAGGCAACATTTGTATGTGAACAACCCAGAGCTAGTGAAGGAGATGAACCAGTGTATGAGTTTGGATTTAGGCAAGCCTTCTTATATAAGCAAGAGACTTGCACCCATGCTTGGCAATGGCATTTTGAGGTCCAATGGCATTGTTTGGTCGCAGCAAAGGAAGATTGTTGCCCCTGAGTTCTTCTCAGACAAAGTCAAGGTAATTAAATCCGGTTCCGAATCAAAATTTCGAACAATGAAAAAATGTTTTATTCCATGATTAATATGTAAACTCAGACTTATCATTGAGATAATGTGGCAGGGCATGGTGTGGCTGATGCTGGAGTCTGGACAGACATTGCTTAGAAAATGGGAGGACTCCATTGAAGCACAAGGCAGTGTGAGAGCGGAGATTCAGGTGGATGAGGACTTGAGAGATTTCTCTGCAGATGTTATATCAAGAGCTTGTTTTGGAAGCTCTTACGTAAAGGGCAAAGAGATTTTCAAAAAGCTTAGAAGTCTTCAAGAAGTGATATCCAAGCAAAACTTCCTCTTTAGTAATTTGGGGTACGTAAACTTTCCATTATTTAACAATGTACACTAAACTGCAGATCTGAGCGTGGTTGGCAGTTTAGATTACATTCGATTGTCGCTACACGAAAAAATAATTCATAAATGTTGAACAATGCAGTGGATTGAAGAAGACAAATGAGATAGGCTGTTTGGAGAGGGAGATTGAGTCTTTAATATGGGAGGCAGTGGAAGAAAGAGAAGGCTCGTGTGACCAAAAAGATTTGTTGCAGACAATACTAGAGGGAGCCATCAATGACCAAACCCTAGGGAAAGGTTCATCCAAGGGCTTCATAGTTGACAACTGCAAGAACATATATTTTGCAGGCCATGAATCCACAGCTGTTGCTGCCTCTTGGTGTTTGATGCTTCTCGCTTTACATCCCGAGTGGCAAGCCCGAATCAGGACGGAGTTGGTTCAAGCTTGCCCGGATGGCCTGCCGGACGCAAACTCCCTCCCTCAGTTGAAAACGGTACGGGTGTTTGCATTGCTCGTTATGTTAGTTAATTATGTTCAATGTTGAGTAATGTTCTGATATCATACTATGTTGTCACTATACATTCAAACAAAGTCTTACCAAGTTGACAATCCAAATTGACAGTGTGACAATACAACTAAGTATTGTCTGCACATTGAAACAATAGTCCACCTGAAAACATAACATGTTAGATTGTTTGACCATGCAGATGGCCATGGTGATTCAAGAAGTCATGCGTCTATATCCGCCAGCCGCATTTGTGTCGAGAGAGGCACTCGAAGACACTCAAGTGGGAAACATGACCGTTCCAAAAGGCGTATGCTTATGGACATTGATCCCAACATTGCACAGAGACACAGAAATTTGGGGACCAGATGCAAATGAGTTCAAACCAGAGAGGTTCACCGATGGAGTCTCAAAGGCATGCAAGTTTCCCCAAGCTTATATCCCATTCGGGTTGGGGCCTAGGACATGTTTGGGCAAAAACTTAGCCATGGTTGAACTGAAGGTTGTGCTCTCACTTGTTATCTCCAAGTTTTCTTTCTCTCTATCTCCAAAATACAAGCATTCTCCTGCCTACAAAATGATTGTGGGGCCAGGAAATGGTGTACATATTATTCTCCAGAAAATCTGTTGACTGATTGAAAAATAAGTCAAAATGATTCAAGCAGATGGAAGAGGATCATCTCTGGGATTTTAGGGATCTTTGCATTTTATCTATTCATCATACATCATGCGATCATTTTTCGTCAGGTAGTATTTATGTTTAAATTTAAATAAAAAAGTCAAATGATTTTTAACGGCACGATACATTATGAATAACTAAGATGTGAGGATTCATAGGATCTTCACAATTTGGGTCCAGATGGAATCCAAACCCCAAGCAGATAGCTAGGTGTTTGTTGATCGGAATTATATAGATAAGATATGTCATGTCTGCAAAATGTGGGATGGTGGAATGTAGATGAACGTTTTCTTATATAATTTATTGTTCTTTTTTTAATTTCGTTGCTCAATTACTATCTAGTATTTATATACATATGCCAAGTTTTGATTTACTTGTAATAAAAAATGACTCGTTATTTATTAGGAATTGAAATTTCTTCGCATTTCATCTCACTCGAAGGTGTCAAAACTCATGAAATCAATAGTAATTGTTTCATAACCAAATAAACAATACAGAAAGCAAATTCAGACATAACTTAGTGAATATACATCGTCATTCCAATGGGCCGATAATATGCATCCGAATGAAATTCGCAAATTTACATTGTCTTTATAATCGAACGATCTATGGATCTAAAAGAAATATGTACATTACATTCGGATGAGAGGAATGCATTCAAACAAAGTCATCATGTACTTCTCTCTAATAAACCAAATAAGAGAAAAATAAGTGCATGATAATGTGTCACTGAGTTAACAACAATCTCCTTATAAAATCATGGAATCACATACAAGAGAAAAGAATGCACAACAATTTTTGGTAGTGCTATTCACACATTTTTTTTTTACGTCTCACAACATCCTTTATTAATTGGGATGTGATATCCACACATCTCATTTTATTTCTTACACATCTTTTTAATTTTTGGCTATCGAATCAGATGAATTGGAGAAAATCAATAGACAGAAATTATCAAGGGATGTGTGCGAAGTAAAATGGAGTGTGTGGATAGCACATCCTTATTAATTTTTTTTATTCTCTTTAATGCATTCAATTCAGGACCAAAAATTGATATAAGTACGTGGAAGGTAAAAGAATGTGTGAATAACCCAACCCTAATTTTAATTTTATTTTTTGTATTGTTGACAAAAATTCCATGGTGTAACCCTAGAAAATTGATGTAATGTAAGAATCTGTGGGTGATTAATGTAATTTCACGAAAAAAAAATTGTGGGAAAGGAAAACTTGAAGAATTCGTAGCGTCGTACCAAATTTATGAGAAACATGATTGAGTTGGCGCCTATGTTGTTTCCGTTGCAACTTTGTAACTTGCATTGAAACCATCAAGAGATTTTTTAGACGATTTGCAAATCGCAATTCCATACAAGCTTTATCCAATTCCTCCTCCTCCACCATGTTTCCTGAAATTCACAGAGACCAAGGAAGCAGCATCGATTCAGCACCGCCTTCTTTTACTTGAATGGCGATAATGGTGTCAGATTCCGACCCAGAAGAAGGAGCTCAGTGCAACCCATCAAAGTTATGGACTTTTGGGCTCTCAATCCTCCCTTCATACAAAGAACCACTGAAATTACCCCAAAAGATCACAACTTTTGAGTGCTCCAGCTGCTTGGAATATCTTCAGACTCTCAGAGTGTGCAAGAACACCTTATCATTCATCTGGGTCCAACAATTCTGGGGCTTTCGTCATTGCTTACAAATTTGAGAGTGAGTATTTGTAAGAAAACCCATAATTTTTATTCTACTCTCTCTTTCTCTCTTAGGGTTTTGTTAATTTTCAGCATAGGCAGTTTATGCAATTATTGAATTGATTTTGCAGTGAGAGTAGATATTGCAAGAATCTTCTTGAGTACTTGGGATTGGTTCAAACCACCGTAAGTCGGTTTCCAATGGTTGCGGAGATGGATACTGGTATGCCCCGCGTCTGCATTTTCCTGTTTATTTAAGTGCCGTTTTTATCTAAAATTTAACATAATTGACTTGATTTTTAGCTTCATGAATTGTTACTTACCTTTTTCTTTGTAGTATGTACCATATGAACAAGCCTTATCACATAATTGATTCGTGTTTGAAAGCATTGCGCACAAGGCATTGATCAATAAATAGATGTAGAAACTAATGTGGTTTAATCAAGAGCTTCGAAAAGTCCAATAGTGTATTAGTTCTAGTTTCTAACGAATGAAGTATATTTGGGAAACACACAAGGAGTTTGTAGGTATTATCAAGTGCTTCATTTACTGATTTAGTTCAAAAGTTCTATAACGGATGATGCATTTTTCAGAAATCATATCTAAGCTAGATATGTGTTTTTCATTTTTGTTCATTCATTAAGAGAGTTACTTAGAAATTGCTATAATAGTGAAGATTTGGTTTGTAAAGGCTTATGAGGAATGAATTCAAAATCACACATGGAAATGAAGCAAAGTAATAATTTCTAACTCCTCATTTTATTTTCATTTACATGACTTTTGAAAAAAATAAAGCTCTTGTTCATTTTAATCGCTTTTATCACCGCAGTTTAGAGAAGTAAATCTGAGTTTAACTGTTAAGTTTTGTTTTTGAACCATGCATTATTCTCACTATCAGTGTTTTGCCAGATGTGACAAATGCCACTGCACTTGTTCAGCAGAACGCATTTGTCAGGTAAAGTGTTTCATGCACCGGGTGTCCCGTGCTAGTCATTATTCGTTCATATCCAATAAAATCCACCTAGCTTACCTTAAATGGGGGTGGTATTTATTGAGGCGCTTTATAAAATGGCCTTCTTAGGGTTTATTTGAGCAATGAGGATCGATGTTATCGCGGTGCAGGTCTTATAAATTCTTTCTCTGGTCGGTTTCTTGAAGAAGAGCAATTGGTAACTATCGCTTTTGAATGAAAGTCTTGCATTTTGTCTTCAATTGTGTTTTGCTGGCCGCAGGAGAGTCTAAGAAGAACAATTGCAGATCCTGATTGCTCTTTGATGATCTTTCTATGATTTTGTATTTTCACTAATAATTTTTGCTGCCATGATCAGGATATAAAGGGATTGAAGGTTTACCAGTGGTGAATTGTTTTGAGTAGATCAGTTGCACGGATATCAGATTTACAATAATCAAGGTAATCTACTGGTAGGTGAGTCCTGCTAGAAAGGAAGAGTATTTCTGATAATCATAAATATAAGAGTGAATTTTTTTTTTAGCCCTTCCCAAAGGGCTTTGTACCTTGTTGATTCTTTAATTGTTTTTATATCAAGTGGTGTTTTGGGCTTAATTGTATTCAATCCTATCATTTATGTTGTGGTTGTCATCAATTTATGATATTGATGTGTTAAGATTTTGCCTCTTAGAGAAGCTCTGATGCCGAAAATGTTGTGATTGGTAAGAATTGATGGATTTGGAGTAGTCTTGGAAGTTCATTGATGTAAAAAATGTTGTGGCTGGTACAAAAAATGATAGATTTGGAGTAGGCTTGGAACCAGTTGCATTGGCATCAGATCTTCAAGCACACTAGCTGGATATAAAGCTAAACCCAGAGTCATATTATTTTTGGCATCTGAGCTTAGTTCCAACTTCCAACACCTGATTGCTTATCAGATTGTTAAACAGTTCATGCCCAAGGGGGAGAAGTCAAATGGATGGAGGAAAAGATAACCTTGTATACTCTAGTTTGGTTATAAATTAGAATGTCAAAGGATTGTAGGGTTCTGCCATGTCCCTAATTCGAATCCAGGTCCAGAATGCAGGTTGAGGGATTTCTAGGTACAAAAGACAGAAATTTTCCTTATAGAAAAAACAGGTCTATCAAATTAGCAATATAATGAAGAAACAAATAAATAAGGAAAAAGCACATTTGCTTTGTTCATTATGTAGCCTGTCATTCAGTAAGTATTTTTTTTTTTATGCATCTTCTTTTGTGGAAAATGCCAAAATATGGTGGTGGTAGTACTCATTGATGCAGAAACAGGTTGCCTGTTGTTCTTTTGGAATACGTATTCTACTAGAATTGGACTAGAAAATTCCCTGAAGTGTCCTTTTAGGAGATTGAACTGCGAATAAGAAATTTAGCTTAAGAAAGTTAACATAATTACTCATGTTTCACTGCAAATAGGAAATTTAGCTTATGAAAGTTAACATAATTACTCATATTTCATTCTGCAGAGTAAAATACGATTGTGGGTTTGATTTTTTTGGTTTGCATTTATTGTAAAACTTGCAATGTTTCAGTTGAGTAATACCTGAATTTGTGTTCCATCACATTGTAAATCTAAAGATCAGGTGGCATCAGTTCATTCATTTTTTTCCCCATTTTTCATGGTGGATTATAATGCAAATCAGTTTTTTAAATGAGATGAAAAGGGGGCCCAATCTAAAAAAAGCCTGAAAGATGTGCTGGTTTCCTATCTAAGAGGATGTGAGAGAATATGAAAGTTCAGTGAGTTTTCTAACTATGCCCTTAAGTGAGTTTTGTAGTAAGAGGAGCACCTATCAACTTGGTTTTGTGAAGTCTGAGAACCTCCCCACAGATTAGTTTAGGAACAAATATATCCGATGTAACCCTTACCCTTCTACTAAAACTAAACTTTTGTGGAATCACAAGGAATTTCAGTGCCTTTAATTTTTCTGACACTTTTACTTTTCCAAAATTGAATATATAACATGAATATCTAAGAGTCTTCTTGAAATTACCATGCTTCATCCCTAATATTTATCACTTGATTTATGGATCAGGAGACTGGAAAATAACAAATAGCAGTAGCAATGATGTCGAATGGGGAAAGAAGAAGAAGTGCGAGATTGTTGGAACTTGAATCAAGGGCGGAAAGTAAGGGCACATTAATATGTTATGCAGAAGAGGATGTGTCTTCTGAAGAAGATGATTCCTGCCATAAACGGAGAAGAAAAAGGGTTAAGAGTAGACCTGTCCAAGATCTGGCTGCAAGTAGAAATGAGCATCCTTTGAAAACAGAGGTGTGTCCTTAATAATGCTGTGAAAACTGGAACAGTTATTGAACAAGAGGTGGAAATGTTGAATTGTGTTAACATAGTATATATTTATGTATGTATACCTGATATAAAATAAATATATCAGACTATATGATGATTAATTTATTGTTTTGAGTTTTTTTAATCAAGCATAATTTCTTAGTAATAAAATCTGGTAGGCACTCTGCATTCTTTTCTAAATACTTGTATTTTATTTAAGTTATTTTATTTTGAATGGAAGGACAAGTTTATTTATTGTGGATTTTGCACAGGTGTCGTTGTTTTTTATTCTTTTTTCTTTTGTTCATAAATTGTAGGTTGGTAATTCGAGCAACAACAATTGTACAAACTCCGCTGGTGGTATGTACTTCTTTTCCTCTTAAGATTTAAATTGCAACTTTATATATATTTATGCTATGATGGAAAGACTCACTAATTCATTTTTCTTGTATTTAATCAAGTAGCTGCACTATCGGAGACACCTCTACCAGAATCAGGGAAGCTTGAACTGCTTCTTAGCGTTCTGCAAAAGTAAACACTGGGTTATGACATCTTTTCTTAGGGAGTATATATAGTAGCCATGCTATAATATTTACGAAGTGAAATTTTTTTTCTTTTGCTCGTATAAGTGATTAGCTCCTTCTTCAGTGAATTCCTCATCAAGAAAGTTAATGCCTTTGTCTTTCTTCAACTTTAACTACAGGAAAGACTTGTACAATATGTTTGCAAAACCAGTAAACCCACAAGAGGTTTGCCCTCTTTATTTATGGTCTTTCCAAGTGTATATACTTTTATAGTTGCTAATATATGGCTCTTGATGTGAAAGGTTAAAGGGTACAATGATATCATTAAAGAGCCAATGGATTTCGGCACGATTTCAGAAAAACTCAGTGGAGGAAGCTACAGAACACTGGAAGAATTTCAGGTGTGCTTCTATACTCCTTAATTCTCTACTTGTTTTTTTTAGTTCTCTACTTGTTTTTCCTTTCATTAAGGCTCGGAAGAGAGAACTGGTTTTTGAGCTTCTGTATTTAATCTCCTCTCCCCTTCTGTATTTGCTGAAAATTTTGAGTCAGCATGTGTATACACATTTGTTTCGGCGTAAACAGGTCGGCTGGGTTTGGTTCATAAGTTTCCTTATCAAATTAGTTTTTGTTCTACTTTATGGTGGTAGGATTAAAAGAAACTGTGTTCCATTCCATCACATTTGTGATTGTATTGTTAATACTGATACACAAATCTGGTGCTTTAGTTTTGATGTTCATTTGGTTGATGTACAGCACGATGTGTTTTTGGTATTCAGTAATGCAATGTCATACAACGCTCCATCTTCCATCTTTAATCGAAAGGTCAGTCCACTGAGCACTGTTGTTATCGTCAAGGTCGACCAACATTTTATGCTCTTGAAATCTCCATTTTCTCCTTAACTATATTCAATTTATGGTTGTCCAGGCTTGTGATATGAAAAATCTAGCGGTGGAATTGTTTGAAGCCCTCGAGAAAGATTATAAAAGTTTTGAAAGTGTATGTTCCTCGAAAATATCAAGAGCTGGTAAGAGGAGCAAGAACATCATGAACAGTTATGCTGATAGGTCAACTTATGGGATGCCTTTAAGGGGTCGGTGTAAGTACAAACTACGCATGCCCCAAGTTCAACTTTGAAATTTACATTTTGGCTACAGTAATTATAAAGTACTCGACTACCCTTATTTCATATGAGATATTGATCAAGGACTTAATTCAGTATTCTGCATTTGCTTGTAACAGCGCAAGGGGTTGCCGAGCAGAAGTTACAAACAGCCGGAGTTCTTAATCCTTGTAATTCAACTTCAAACTTTCAGTTTAGTGATCTAGATCTTAATGTGGCATTATTTCAGAATGGCATCATAAATACTCAACCTTCAAATATCCTTCGGAGTTCCACCCCACCTCTATACTCCGGTGCTCAAACAAACATTGAGCACCATAATGGTCAGTTTATTGGGACTGTGCCCTCAATCAATGCCTTGTTTAACAACAGCATTGGGACTGATGTTGGTAGGGGTAGGAATCCTTTTATAGCTGATCTGCCTGCTTCAGATCTAAGGGGGAACTGTGAAAAGGTTTATGGCCAGTCACCGCCTTCTTCCATAAGGTGGCATTGCCCTCCAATTATTTCTAATTCAAGTTGGAGCCCAGCCTTTGGCTCCACACATGGGCTGAACTCAAATTGTTTTGGAGGTGGACAGCATCAATTTCAACCTATGGGTGGTAGTGGAAGCACACCGTATGGAAGTAATAGTTTCGAGCAGGCAAGCCAAGGTCTGAACGGGTTGAGGCAAGCGGAGATAGGACCACAAATACCTGACTTCAAACCATTCCAGCAGCAAGGGCAAGGCTCGGGCACACCAGCCTCTGGAATCAGCATGAGGCCTATAAATTTGTCAGACATAGATCAATGGTTTCGGCATGGTCGGAGTGGAGGGGGATCAAACACTGGATCTCCTCCTGCAAGCTCACTAGGGCTAGGTGCCGCAGAAACAAACATGTTTCCTTGTGACTTTCGGAACTCTGGGGGATCAAACGCTGGAGCTCTTCCTGCAAGCTCTGAGGGATGTGATTGGAACCCGTGGAACTTTCGGCCATGAAGGTTGGATGAATATGTTGCGTGACTAAACATGTCAGTGTGCCCGCAGTTCTATTTTATTGTACCTTTTCCATTTCGTGAGAACATAAGAGTTTGAAGTTATGCTTTGTTGTTTATATGAAAATGCTGAGATGAACTCAAACTTTTGGTTTTGGTTTTTCCTAGACAATTACATCCATCTCCTGCTTGTTGCTTTCAATTGCCAACTTTTTGATTGATAACAGCTTGACTAAGATTGGAGCATCGTTGATAACCATCCACATTGGTCCAAAGGCTTGTAGTTAAAATGGTTAACATTTGCTTCCGTCTCGAAGGTTGTCGCCTTCGCCGCCTTCGCCGGCCTGCGGGCGACTGAAGGAAGGCACGACATTTGAAAATTTGATGGAACCAAATATGTCCTCGGCTGCAAAAATGGGCAATTTTCGAACAAGAAAACAGAGCTATCTTGGGATCAAAGTCAAATCGTGATACATAATATGTTTATTTAAGCTAGTATAAATAAATAAAAGACTAATTCTTTGAAATTACGATGACAAAAAATTTGAATTTTGGTCGACCTTGGACTGGAAGCATACACTGTTGTCAATTCCACTTTCAGACTCCGGTCGTGTGCTTTTATTTATTTATTTTTATGTATCTAATATCAAGCACTACCTAAAAACTACTTCTACTCCATATTAAATGTTATACGATCACGATTTACAAGTGTTTTTGTTCCATCATTCAAGCAAAAAAACTCCTCTCTCCCCTCTCATGTGTTAAGATTTTTCTATTCACATTACCACTTTTCACTACTACAGTGCAATTTTGTAACGATGAAACTGTGATAAGTTATTAATTGAAATCATCCTCATTATCTTATGGGTGTAAGCAGCCATACTATAGTAAAGTTTTGCTAGTTATTTTTCGGGTTGCCGCCACTAGAAGAATTTCAAGCTCCGTCCTTAATGGTATGGGGTGAACTGACTCGTGAAGAACAAGGACGGCTCTTTGTTCTGGTGGTAAAAGTCAAAATACTCATACGTGTTCATACTTCATCAGGGTGAAAAAGACCATCTCTATTTAGTCTTATTCATGAATTGACCCCAAATATAACACACACATGTATGTATTGGTATAAATACACATAAGTTTGTATACTAATTCAATAATTTGAGGATTCTGTTATATTTCACTACAAGTTTGTAAACACATTCTTTCTTTCTAACAATATGTATATTTTGTTTGCAGATGTAATATATGTATAAACAATATTCTTTGACACATATTTTCAATACTTTCTACACCTTAGACAATATTTTTAACCCCACAACAACACGCGAGCACAACTACTTGTACAATCTAAATCAAAGCTCTAACAATTGGAAATTGATAGTCTAGTTCACTGTTCACGCTTGAATGTCAAACGTTGAAATATCAAATCTTGATCGTCAAATGTTGAACTATTTCAACCTTTGACATTCAAGATTTGAAATCTAGTCAATAATGTGGACTACAAATAAGTTTATATTCCTTTAATAAAGATTATATAACTTCTTTAAGAAATTTGTTGTGGAAATTATTAATCTAGAAATATATACATATAGACACACCCTCATTGCTCATACTTGATTCATATAACTCAACTTTATGGAGAGCCCCATGAGAGCTGGTTTACCTCTGATGATCAGGTTTCTAACTATTGCAACCATTATTCCATTTTTCAGTGTCGGTTTACGCAGCGGAAGTCCGGGTGTACCTTGCAAAGAAGGTCAGAAACGAGCGCTTCTGATGTTCAAGAAAGATCTTAAGGATCCTTCAAATCCGCTCTTGTCATGGACTAGTTATGGAGACTGTTGCAATTGGACTGGAGTTGTCTGTGATCACTTAACTGGTCACATTCGCAAGCTCCGCCTCACTAATCCCAATTCTCATCAGGATATCCATGAGTCTTATGGAGATAACTACTATAGGAATACTTGGTTGGGTGGTAAGGTAAATCCTTCTTTGCTCCATTTGAAGCATCTTAACTACTTGGACTTAAGTTGCAACAAGTTTCAAGGATTGCAGGGTCCTAGCTTCTTTGGTTCTCTTAAAACTTTACGATATCTTAACATCTCAGAAGCTGGTTTCCAAGGATTAATTCCTCCTCAATTGGGGAACCTCACAAATCTACGATATCTTGGCCTCCGTGATGATGACACACTGAAGGCTGAGAATCTCGAATGCATTTCTGGTCTTCCCCACTTGAAACACCAGATATGAGTTTTGTTAATCTTAGCAAAGCATCTAATTGGTTGAAAACAGTAAACATGCTCCCCTCTTTTGGTAGAGTTACGTATGGTCTATTGTCAACTTGATCACGTTCCCCCTCTTCTGCCTATCATAAATTTTACTTCCCTTTCCATCCTCGATCTTTTCGGGAACCCATTTAATTCTTTGATGCCTAGATGGGTTTTTAGTCTTACAAATCTAGTTTCTCTTTCTCTCAAAGGTTGTGGTTTCCAAGGTTCAATTTCCATCCATCCCTCCAAATACCACTACTTCTCTCAAGGGAACTGATCTTTCGTTGGACAAGCTTTGTGAGTTGATTCATCTTTACCTGTCACACAACAGGTTCCATGGAAGTGTATCTGAAGTCTTTGAGAGTTTGTCCAGGTGCAGTTCATTTCGAATAGAGTCATTGTTGTTGGGGTCTAATAATCTTTCAGGCCATTTGACAGAGCATGTTGAAAAGTTTAAAAGATTAATCCACCTTGATCTTTCTCGCAATTCAATATCAGGTCTCATCCCAGAGTCATTAGGAAATCTATCGCACTTAACCTGATTGTAACCAGTTTAAGGGAACTCTTCCAGAAGGTATTGGTCAGCTCAGAATGCTGACTGATTTCGATATATCTTATAATTTCTTACAAGGAATAGTTTCCAAAGTTCATTTCACTCACCTTACAAAGTTGAAGGATTTCAATGCAAAAGAAAACTCATTGACTTTGAAAACTAGCCGAGATTGGCTTCCTCCTTTTCAACTTCAGCGTTTATGGTTGGATTATTGGCATCTAGGGCCTGATTTTCCTATGTGGCTTCAAACACAAACGCAATTGGTGGTTCTAAGCCTACCACAACAACAACAACAACAACAACAAAGCCTTTTCCCACTAAGTGGGGTCGGCTATATGAATCCTAGAACGCCAT